>CAWUFW010011590.1:527500-602341 GCA_963921515.1 Calotriton arnoldi | reverse complement strand
AAGGAACTGCAGATCTGCTGAAAAGGTTTGGTA
Source organism: Calotriton arnoldi (assembly GCA_963921515.1). Classification (NCBI taxonomy): domain Eukaryota; kingdom Metazoa; phylum Chordata; class Amphibia; order Caudata; family Salamandridae; genus Calotriton; species Calotriton arnoldi. The sequence continues at coordinate 602,308 of CAWUFW010011590.1, read as the reverse complement.
CTGTACATGAAGTGCCTAGAAGTCCTGCTACAAAGTGTTGATATTGTTCAATAACAGTAATACAACAACATTGGAAAGTATGGGAACTAACAATAAATCTATTACTCTGTGAAAGTCTGGTAGCCTTCTTGAGAAGTGTTAGTGTAGTTCAGTTAAGGTGCCTCTGTTATGACACTAAAAGATGGTCAGCCCTTCTGAGAAGTGCTGGTACTTACTGAAACAATTTTGTCCCACTGATGAGAAGTGCTGAAGCTATCCCATTAAAAGCATGGCAACCCTGTTGTAAAGCGTGAGTGCTTAAGAGTTTAGCAGACCTGTGCCTGTGCCAATCTGGCAGTGACATAACTTTCTAAGATGAAATTTACAGGTCTACGATCTGTCTGATACTAAGATTTCCCAGCCCCGACCATAGTCATCTCTGATATGTCTTTCTGTTTCCAAAGTAAAGGTCATCAGGCTTTAAGCCATCATATTGCTGATTCACCCTGTGCATGTCTGATCAAAGATGGTTAGTCATCTGCACATGTACCACAACTGTGACAGGAGCCTTGCCATAGAACTTGTGTTACTGTGCCTTCTTTTACCAATTGAATTGCAGTTTGTGGCATTTACTTAACCAAACACAGAGGAATCACCATGTGGGGGGCGTGGGAAGAGAGGTAGAGCGAGGGAGATATGAGCATTATGCTTTAGTCTGGCGAGGTTCCCAAAGGGAGCGAGAGAGAGGGAGACATAAGCAGAGTGTTGTATTCTGGTAAAATTCTAAAGGTCTGACACTGGATCAAGGGAGTGCCTGGTGCTGTGAAAAATAATTTTTTATCAGAAAAGAATACTTAATATAGGTTTGATTCAGTTAGCATAACCGGGCCGCACTAGTCTGCATTACTAAAAGTGCATTATGCTCAAGCATTTCTTTCCATTAGCATTCCAGTCAATTCTTAAAATTCAGCTCCAGCCACACTGTTTCTCTGTCTTTGTATGTGCAAAAGTATGGTGTTTAGCTTTCTTAGCAAAGGAGATGTATTTGAAACAGTTTGAAGCTCAATATGTTAAACCTCCATTGTTTCATTGATTGTCATGAATGTGCTGAACAGCAGATTGCATTAAGTTGTATTTCCCATTTTTCTGTCCAGTGAAAATCTTTTGCAAGTAGGTGGTTTTGAAAGGAACAGTTTGGAATGGTCTGCTGCAGAGGAAGCATTTACTACCACTTCTCTAGGTAATTACATGCCACGAAACTGTGTATTGTCTTTGTCAAATATATCATAAACATTTTTCCTCAAACATTCAGACATTTTAAGCTTTAGATATTTTTACATTTTGCATTGCACATTTTAAAAGTGCTTTTTATTTTAGAGAGATTTTGCTCACATTATTATTCTACTCTGTTAGCTCTGTCCAGAACACAGAGAACTGTTGATTATTTTTATATAGAGAAGCTAGTCACAAGTGGTCCTTTTGTATTCAGGGTTTATTATTTTGATTTGACGTATGCTAATTCCCTGATTACGATTAACTTTTATTTTCTGTTATGTTAACTTAGATATTTGAATATGTCTGCAAATTGAGAACTGGGAAAACCTAGTGTTGCACATTTTTGTTTAATACTCTAGGCTGATTGTTTGAGCACTGGATTCTTCCTTTCCTGCGAACTAACCCGCCTTAATATTAATAGAGCGTCAACAATGTCTGCCATGATCCTGCTTCATTAACCGGCTGTAACTGTCTGCTTGATGGCTGTCTCACAAGGGCCTGCTTTACATGTGCCAATTACACTTCAAGAAGCTAATGATGGCTGGGGAATGATTATGTACGATCCAATACTGTGTTACAGTCTTAAAAAACACCCCTTTTATTATGCATTTTCCCAAGCATTCCTTGGTGGAAAACCCCCCAGCCCACCTAGAATGTACTATTGAAATAGAATCCGGTTTTGAAAAATGTCTTCCTCTAATGTTATTTAAATTGCATTGCATGATTTGCCATTCGTTTTTCAAGAATAGCTTAAGGGAGGACGTCTCAAGCTTCCATTGTTTAAATTATGTCTAGTGTTTGATAATAATGCTGGTCTAGTGTGCTCTAAAATACAGTACTTAAATGATGATGACACACCTCTCTACCTACATAGTGCACTACTACCGGTAATTTTCCCAAAAACATTTGGGAAAACACCAAAAACACTGAGTTATGTTGTCCTAAACCCATTTGACCAACATTCATGGAACAGTGAGCTTTAAAATTGTGCCACTTCCAACAAAATCCCTAGATTTTTCCATGCGAACCACCATGTAAAATGATTTCCATTTGGCCACTTAGCTTTAAAGTACACCATTTACTACAAATGCTCCAAAAATATTTTGCCGTTCACAGTAAAGCAAAAAATAAGTGCACTGAAATTGGGTTGTTGGTTGACTGTGGTGTGAGCTCTGGTCGAGCAGCAACCACAATCCTTGTCAGGGTGAGGCACAAGCCAATCTCTAAATTAGCCTGTACTGAACCATCTGGTAGCTTGGTAAGGAGCAGCAAGACTTAACTTAGAGGCAATGTGTAAAGTATTTGTGCAACACTTCAAACAGTAATAAAGTAAAAACACCACACAAAAAGGGTCCCACACCAAGTTAGAAAAACCGAACTTTCTTTATTAAATAAAACAAGACCAAAATGTCAAAAATCCAATCAGTAGTACCAGAGAAATGCAATTTAAAAGATTTTAGTGAAAATAGCGGCAAAAAGCACAAAGCGACAACTGTGAATATTTGGTCACGATAGACCAGCACAAAGTTACAAGTTCAGGCCGACCGCGATAGAGCGTGGGCCTGCTACAGGGACCCAGTTAGGCCAGCTGTACAAAGAACAGCAAATCCTGGCTTGCGAAGCGTTGTGAGGATCTGCATCGAAGATGCGTCGCACAGCCGAAGCGATAGATCAGTTCAGAGATGTGCTGAGGCTGCAATGCGAAGGGCCTGTGTTGTGATCACGGATGCCGTAGACGGGACTTCGATGTGAAGTTTGGCGTTAAGGATGCAGCTCACCGTTGGGGTGATGTGTCGGTTCCGAAGAGCTTCAAGACTGCGATGCAGAGTTCAGCATCATTGTCGAGGCTTCCGCCGACGAGGAATGCGGAGGCCTCTGCCAAGGATGCGATGTGAGTCTTAGTGATGGGTCCAATCAACGCAGCAGCACGATACGTTGGTTCTGGACAAGTTTGTGCCATGTGGCAGAGGTGATGCATCGGTTCTGTTGGATCCTCAGACGCTGGCAGAGTACCTTAAGTCCACTTCCAAGGGTACAGGACTAGAGTGGCTCCACTTGGCAGGGAAGACTCACAGATTGCAGAGTCCAGGTGCAAGGTTTTTGGAAGCCTGTTATGTCCCTGAGGCTTTGGATCAGGGGCCAGCGAACTATTCCTTGAGGTCACTTTGGGTTCTGGGTTCAAGTGATGCAGGTCCATTCCTTCTCACCCAAGCATGAGGACAGGAGGTCAGCACAGTAGGGCAGCAGTCCTACAGAGCAGCAGTCCAGCAGAGTGTCATTCCTTTCAGCAGCACTGCAAAACTTCCTACTGGCAGAGTATCCACAGATCTAGAAGTGTACTGAAGTGGTAGTATCTGAGGTCCAGTATATATGCACCCAGTTGTGCCTTTGTAGTGGGGAGAAGCTGCTAGAGGCATGCCTTTGAAGTGCACAGGTGCCCTGTCTTCCTGACCCTGGCTCCAGACTAACTACGGGGCTATGCAGCACTTTGTGTGCAGACAAGACAGCCTATTCAAGTGCAAGTGGGGCTGGGTCCAGCTCCTTCCACCCATCCTGCCAGTGATGGTCCATGCAGTCACACATATGCTCCCCATTGTGTGTGGACTATCTAGGAGGAATGAATACACAAAGCTCAACTGTCAACTGCACCCAGTCATGTGACCCAGAGAGGCTGCAGGCATAAAATGGCTAAGGCAAGAAAATGCTAACTTTCTAAGAGTGGCTTTTTTGAAATTGTAATTTAAAATCCAACCTCACCATGAGTTAGGATTTTTCAGTACAATTCCAGAGACACCAAACACGAACTGCTACCTGGTCCCATTTTGAAATTTCACTTATAAAATCTAACACGGTAACTCCAATTTTATCCTATCGGTGGGTTAGGCCTTGGCATAGTGAAAAATGAATGTAAGATTTTTTCACTACCAGAACATGTAAACCTCAAAAGTACATGCCTAACTTTTCAAATGCATTGTACCCTGCCCTTTAGACTGTCCAGGGCCTACATTAGGGGAGACTCCTATATATTAAACAAGCACTGGCATAGCCAATAGGTCTCGCCTTTGGGACATTATAAGTGTTTAGCCATGCAACAGTTGATGTTGTTGCACCAAGGATATTGTGCTGGATAACTAAACACTTATAAGGTCCCAAAGGCGAGACCTATTGGCTATGCCAATGCTTGTTTAGGACTTGTGCCCTGGTGCTGGCCAGGACAAAGGCCGCGCATTTCTCTGGAGCTCGCAAGATCCCAGATCTGGCTCTGTAATAACTGCCAGTTCTGGATCCCGATGGATCCCCTGTATTTTGAGCACTGCTTGCAGTTACGTGCTATGCCCCCTAGCAATTTAGAAGGAGGAGTTCATGATTAGGACACAACAGGGTGACCAGATTTTGATTTTAAAAAATGGACTTTACATAAACATAGAAGTAGGACTACATCGACTTAGTGACACCGAAGGACATAATTGACAGCGCTACAATGTAGAGTTGAAGATTTTTCATGAGTGAGCAGTGTTTATAACTAAGCCTCCCGCTTTTCAATTTTCTGATTCTTTCATTTAAGTACAGACAGAAACAATATTTTGACCTATCTGTATTTATTTTTAAAAACTGAAGAATACAGGAGGTACGTCTTCCTTCGAGTCACTGTATTGGCTGTCAGCCATAACTGCGATGCCAATAGCTATGCAAATTGAAATCACGGGGAGTTTAAAATGCTAATTTTCTTAAATAGATGCAGATGTGCACATTTCCATCGTAATGCTAATATTATAACGAATGCGTTCATGTATTACACATGGCTGCTTTTGCAGCTAAAATCCCAACAGACGTCCAAGTGTTAATCCACATTTATCGGTTTAATAAATGTGGAAATATACTGAACAGAAGTATATTTTGTCAGAGGACGCTAAAATAAATACGGATCCGTGCCTAAAAGATCAGCAGAAAATAAATAAATATAAATACAGACGGATTTGTTTTTTTAAATAAACACCATGAAACCGTAAACCATATTTATAACCTAAGTCCGTGTTTACATAGGCTCACTCACAGCACTGCACATCAAGGTAAGCCTGGTCGCCGGTCCTCTGATGTTCACTGCACGCGCAGCAGACCTGCGTGGCGTGAGGACTGGTTGGTTGGTGAGGAGAGGGGCAACAGCTTCAAACACGTCATCGGGGACAACGAAATGGATACCAGAGCAGGTGGGCGGCAGATGCATAAGCTGTCAGTGTGCGAACATGCGGGGGCGGGCAGCTCGTCTCTACGAGGCCCTCGAAGTCAGAGTTGTCTTGCACCAAATGTTCTGGGTTTGGACACGAAAGCAGACTTAATTGCAAGTTTGGCTACCCACAAGCAGCTGCGTGCTTGTCTCCGCCCTCAGCTGTTTCTGGGGAGTGTAAAACAAGTGAGGTTTCCCAGTGGAGTGCTCCAGTTTATTACCAGCATCAAGATAAACAAGCGCGGCCCCGGCGAGCGTCGCATACAGGAAGGGGAGTGGCCGCCTTTAAAGTTAAAGTGCAGCATGGAGGCGCTTTAGCAAAACAAACAAGCGCTGAAAGACAAGGGCCCTGGCGAGCGTCGCATACAGGAAGGGGGGTGGCCGCCTACAATAATAAACAAGTGGGAGGGGTGGGGGGAGTGCGGCCGAGAGCAGGGACACGCAGCGTTTACCTGGCGGGAGCGAGCGGCGATAATTGCTAACACATGGCGCCGCTGCTCGCTCCCGCAAGGGAAACGCCAAACGTGCACGCGTTGCAATAGAAAGCAATGCAAAACGTGCATGTTTTTGGCCAAAATGCTGATCGATTCCAAAAGGTCCCCTCATATGCAGCGCGCATGGCGAGACCTAAAAAAGGAAGGTTTGAGCCTGGCAAATGGTTTATTTGACCAGGTTGAAATAGCAGTTTAAAACTGAACACATACAGGCTGCAATGGCAGGTCTGAGACAAGTTTAAAGTGCTACTTAAGTGGGTGGCACAATCAGTGCTACAGGCCCATTAGTAGCATCTAATTTACAGGACCTGGACACAAGTAGTGCCACTTTACTAGGAACTTACAAGTACATTGAATATGCCAATTGGGTATAAGACAATTTAACATATCTTAAGGAGAGAGCACGGCCACTTTAGAACTGGTAATGTGTGTAGAGTCCTAAGGCCTGCAAAAACTAAGAGCCTCATTTGCGAGGCCCTAGCGGCACTTTTGCGCCACCAGAACAACACCTTTTTACGTGGCTTTTCATGGCCTTCCAAATATGTGCCGCTTTTATGCAGAACACTGCTTGAAAGGGGCGTTCCATGGGTGTTGCTGTAGGTGTTCCCACGCAACACCAATAGAATCTGAAGCATTCCCAGATTTATGAGGAATCGTAAATCTGGGAATGCCTCAGATTCAAACACCACCCAAAGGGTGGCGTTAGGGAGGCACAACGAGGAGAAATATCCCTATTTCTCCTCATTTGTTCATCTTTCTATGTGTGCTGCATTCTGCAGCACATATAGGAGGAGGAAATCACCTCCATTGATTGATTTTGTGCAGAAAGGTGTCCCTTCCTGCACAAAATCTATCATCCCTGCAACACAGGCACCCTTAAAACATGGAGCAAGGATACCTGCATAGGAGCTAGGCAATTTTTCTAGCACCGGCGCAGGGGCGAGTACAGGAATGCACCATATTCTTATAAATACGACACAATCGTGCACTTTTAGAATGATGCAGCGCTACAAAATTACTTGCGGCACCGCGCTGCACCATTCTATTGTAAATGAGGCCCTAAGTCAGCAAAAACAGGAGGTCTGAAGGCAAAAAGTTAGGGGAAAGCACACCAAGAACGTCAGGTCTAACAACTGTGTTATTTAAAATCTCAATTTCATCCCTTTTTCAAGCAATTGATTGGAGTGGATGTTCGCTGTCGGAAACACAAGATCTAAGGCACAGTATATGTCACATCACACTTGTGATTAATTTGAGCGGTGGTTGCTGGTGGGGGCCACTGGCACTCATTTTTGGGGACCAGCACTTATTTTGCTTCCATCAGACACTTCCAGAGAACAAGAGAAGGAAAAACACACAAAACGGAAAGACAGAAGAAGAAAAAGACAGAAAACCCACCTGTAGGAAAGTAGAATATTATGTGGTATGGGTCAGTACCCTTTCTATGAAATATTATCACAATGCCTCAAAGATGATCCTCGGAGTCCCTTTGCTCGGTCCTGGTAGTGTGGCAAAGAGCAGTACTACTGTGGCAAAGAGCAGTATTACTGGAGGAACAACTGTTAAGTATTTTACAGTATCATAAGGGTTCATCAGTAATTGACAAGACTCGAGCAAAATCCAACACCAATTTATAAAAATAGAGTATGTTTTAATGTATATTTAGACACCAAAACAAACTAAATTGCATACATTTAACCAGAGTTATAGATTTTCAAAGCATTAGAAAATAAATGGATTTAATAGTGCAGGCATTTAACATTGTGGTCAATGGGAAAATCTGCTAGTGACAATTGGTCACTCAGGGGTCAAATTACATTATACCCTCGCAGGGTTGAGATCCTTAGGGTCCCAGGGCCCAACAGTCAGTTGAGAGTCAGTCAATTTTACCTGGCCTGTGGAGTCTGGGTACAGTGATTGTCCTGGCTGTCAGTGGTCTTTAAACGGGAGTTGCGCCTAAGCTGCTTTCACTATAGGGACGAAGCTTCCAAAAAGGGGATGCAAATACACAAGAGTGGTGTTGTTGTTGACATCAGTTGTAGGTGTTGTGTAGTGCTCTCTTGATGTAGCATCGAGTTAAGGGGGCCAGTTACCCGGCTCGTAACCAACAACCCTTGGTAGGGGTACAGCCAGCGATTCTTTAGATGCAGAGCGTCGTTTTACCTGCACTTTGCAGGGTATTGGTCTCACCAATCCAGGGCAGTCTGAGGGTACTTCTGACTTCCACAGGGTTCCCTCTCTTTAGGAGTGTTGAGTTTTAGTCAAGGAAGAGGGTCGTTCACTTAGTTCCAAGTCTGTTGCCTCAGGGACAAAGTACCCTCTTTTAATACAAATTAAACATTTTAAAAACACAATCAATACTCTATAATCATACAAATTAAAAAAATATATAATATTAAATATAAAGTGAATAAATATAAAAATATGTATTAAATTCTCTTTCAACCTTTCCAAAATTATAAACCATAAAATAAATAAACTATGATTTCAAAATTATCGATCATCAAATGTAAACAGAATAAAAATGTCATATTTTAATAAATGTAAAATATATTTTTAAAATAAAACTACAATTTAGAAAAAATATTAGTACATTTTTACAATTTTGAAAAAATATAAAAAATTATACATGTTTTTTAATTAACAAAAATTATAAATCTTTTGTGAAAAATGTAATATTTATGACATTTTAAGAAAATATTTTCTCATACCATAAATATATAACTTAATGAATAAAATGTCTGCTAAATATGAACAAAACCATTTTAAAAATCTAATTAATATTTACATATTTTCAGAATTATTAAAAATATTTGTATTTTAAAATACACATATTTTAAAAATCTTCCCAGCCTTATCCCCTAAAATCCCAATATCCCATTGCTAAAAAAAAGAACAATTATTTATATTTATTAATACAACTAAATATACAAATGTAAAACATTTCCTATGAAAAATTTTGCTTACTAAAAATACTAATCTAAAAAATATAAACAAATACAAAAAACACAATACAATGTTACATACTAATTGACACTTACAAACGATATTACATACAATATTTTCTACATCAATATTTTTTACAATATCAAAAAGTACACTAAAAACAATATTTTTACCTGTGATATTCCTGTCGACAATGTTGTTGATGTCCCAACACTCTTGATACAATATTTTTGTCTCACAATACTTTTTTTCGATATTCTGTCTAAACACCGCATATCTTTCAGGGATTAGGAAAACAATTGAAAGATTCCTTTTAATTAGTAGTCATTCATCTCATAACGTCTACAGCCCTACTGACAGGTCTAACAGCTGTGCAGGTTGATTTTCAATAAAAAACAAAGTGAGAGTAGAGGGGGAACTCGAAAGAAAAAGGCAGACTACATCTAGAATGAATTATACTGCTTCTGCTCATACCAAGAACTCATGCAGATAGGCAAATTGGAAAGATCATTGTCAAAAGAAGAAAGTGACCATAGGAGAAAGGAAGGCCTTTTTCATGTACTGTGGAAAGATAAGACACTTTTTTAAAGCATGTTCTACTCCTTCAGAAAACGATAGGGTATGGTTTTGAAGGGTAAACTTACACTGGACATGACCCTTAATAAGAGATTTATCATATTTAAAGCACATCATTAGATTGTAATGAAAATTTCACCTTTTACCAGCCCGTTAAACTAGAAGTTTTCTTGGATTGTGGAGCCTATCGATGTTGTATGGACCAAATGTTCTAAATAACATTTCAAAAATGAGAAACCCCATAAACAAAGAAATTTGAGGGATTGATGATACCTCCTTGACTTCTGGTGTTTTATTTTGGGAAACAGTTCAATTCATTGTGGCTGCTCAAGAGGGACATATCAAGATCTGATTGATGTTCCTGTTTTTCCAATAATATTGGGTAGAATATAGTTATGACTTCATCATTACTGTATCGATTGGGCTTCTCAAGTACTATCCTTTAAGGACCTTTATTGTCAATATCATTGTTTTTTTCTGGAAGGATATACCAGTGCAAAATCCTTTGCTCTGTTTAGCTGCCACATACAATCCATTTCCAGAAGGGTTACCTGCAAAGTACAGGGTGTTTGTGGATTACTTCAGTAAGAAGGGTGGAGAAACATTTCCACCTCATAGACCGCCTGATTGTAGCATTGACCATATTCCAGATGCCAAGATCCTTCACTGGTGAATATATCCACTACACCCTAAGGAAGATCCAATTCTTGAAGACTATTTTGCAGAGAACTTGAATAAGAGCTTTATGGTTTAAATCTTTTATTGAGATTTTATTAAACAGGAACATTACAGTTCTCCCAAAGCATGTAAAACAGCATGGGTAGTTAAAGCCCCCAGTGAGTAAAGTACCACGGTGGGGATGTGCAGTAGATCCACAATACAGAAAACACAAAAATGAAACTTACACTATCCCCTCCCCGTCCATCCTGATGTTGAGAATTCTAGAGCCTGTCCCAGAGCCAGTAAGTGAGTGTCAGTTAATTTGCTGCCTGTTGTGGATCTGAGAGCCGTAGAAGTCTCAGATACCTGGGGCAAGTTACTTCCCTGAATTCTGAGGTGAGGAGGGACAGAAATGGCTGCCAGAGGTCTCTGAATGCGGTGCCTTTCCCTGCCAGTGTGAGAGTCAATTTCTCCATCGCTAGGACCTGCCATATTCGCCGTAGCCAACCCGTGAATGAAGGGGTCTGGGGAGTGCGCCAGTGGGTCAGGATGTTCTGTATTGCTGAGCCTAACGCGATTGCAATCAGGCGGCCTCTTCGGGATTTGAGAGGGTATGTCAGGGGATTCGGGAGACCTAGTAAAACATAAGGCGGGAAACCTCGGTATTTGTGTGTCCAAATGTTTGTCCACCTCGCCAAGAACCTGAGTCCAGTAGGGTTGTAAGAGTTCACAGTCCCAAAGGATATGCACCAGGGTGCCAATTTTCCCACAGCCCCGCCAGCAGTCTGCGCTCTGTCGTGAATCCACTAAGTGTAGGCGCTCAGGAGTGTAGTACCAGTAAGTAGCTATTTTTGTCATCGTCTCGGTCAGTCCCGTGTGGAAGGCCGAGTGGCGGGCTCTGTAATACACCCCTTCCCATTTTTTGTGACTAAGTGACCTACCTAGATCTCTCTCCCAGCGAGCTCGGCTGGCGCTGTATGTATGTGTGTTTCTGGCTAGGAGCATTTTGTATAAGTCAGATGAGCTTCTTGTCGGTGGTGCGTGTGAGGAGCCATTTTTCATATGCAGAAAGAGGGCGATGAGCGTGTGGTTTAATATCCGGGTGTAGTGCTCAGTGTCGGACCTGGAGATATCGAAGTCGCTCAGTTTCAGGGATCCCGTATTCCGACTTAACCTGTTGAAATGAGATGATCCCATCTAGGTCGAATAGATGACCCAGGGACCGACAGTCAGTGGAGCGCCAGCGTGCACCTGCCGCCTCTTCCATACCCGGCTGGAATTCCGGGTTGTCGAAGATGGGTGTAAGCGGGGAAGGAAACGTAGTTAGATTGTGTTTAGTGCTAGTGTTATCCCAAGCCTCCAAGGACACCCTTGTGATGTATGACGCATAGAGGTTAGGGGGTCTGTGTGTCTTTCGAAGGAAGGGGACCTTCTGAAGAGACGTGGCAGCTACCGCCCGGTCTTGAAAGAGCCAGTGTTTTTCGGATTCCAACCGGTTCCATTCGACCAGGTAGCGCATTTGTGTTTGTTGGAAATAAAGTTGAAGATCGGGGATGCAGAGGCCGCCATTCTCAGGAGGGAGGGCTGCTATAGTATTTTTCAGCCGGGGCTTGCGGCCGTGCCATATAAGTTGCGCCAGCTCCGATTGGGTCTGTTGGATCCACCCAGTGGGCGGGCGGAGCGGCAGAGTTTGGAATACGTATAGGATCTGGGGCAAGATGGTCATTTTGGTGGCCGCTACTCTACCCAGCCAGGAGAGTGGGTAGTGTTTCCATTTACTTAATTCCGAGCGGATGCGGGCCCGGAGCCGGGCATAGTTGATGGCGGCTGTTGCCGGGATAGAGGGGGCCAGTTGGATCCCTAGGTAAGGGATTGAGTCTTCGGACCATTGTACAGGGTGCTGCCCCTGGAGACATTTACGAGTGGAAAATGACAGGGAGAGGTCTAATGCAACGGATTTGTCTAAATTAACTTTAAACCCGGAAGCCTGTGCAAAGCGTTCCAGCTCCAGAAAACAGGCTCTCAGTGCTGGGACCGAGTTTGAGAGGGAAATCAGGACGTCGTCCGCGTATAAGCTGATGGTGTGAATATCGCTCCCGAATTTAATCCCTGTTATGGAAGGATTACGTCGAACTCGCTGAGCTAAAGGCTCCATATAGAGTGCAAAAAGAAGGGGCGAAAGGGGACACCCCTGTCGTGTACCTCTACCTATAGGGAATCGGGAGGATGTGTGGCTGTTCACTCGAATTGTGGCTGTGGGGAACTGATAACAGTTTAAAATGCGCGTTCTTAGTTTATCCCCCATTCCCACTCGTGTGAGAACTTGTTCCAAGTAGGGCCAATGCACCCTATCGAAGGCCTTCTCGGCGTCAATGGTGAGTAGCATATACTCCCCCTGTGTCCGGAAGGCCTTCTCTATGAGGTGGAGAGCTCGTTTGGTGTTGTCGCTCGTCTGGCGTTGAGGGATAAAGCCCGCCTGATCGGGGTCTATTAACCCCTGCATGTAGGGCGCCAGGCGATTCGCTAAGATTCCAGTGTATAATTTAATGTCGATGTTGAGGAGCGATATAAGACGGTACGCTCCACAGACTGTTTTGTCACGCCCTGGTTTCTGTATAACCACTATGGAAGCTTCAAGCATGTCTCGGGGAATCGCCCCTGGTTGGGCAAAAGAATTGAAGAGCTCGGTCAGGAATGGGGCCACCAGTGCGCAGAATGTTTTATAGAAGGCGGCAGAGTAGCCGTCAGGCCCCGGCGATTTCCCTATTTTGAGGCGCGAGATGGCCGCAACGACCTCTTCTATTCTGATGTCTCTTTCTAGGTGATCTGCCTGTGCTTTAGTTAGGGTGGGGAGGGCGGCTTCCGCAAGGATTATACGTTATGCGATCACTGTTTGAATAAACAAAACAATTAGTGTCAGGAAGGAAAAAACGTATCATATAATATCATGAAATGCAGATGGAAATATCTGACTTTCTGCTCACACTACCCATCCAATCTGGGAGGATGGGTGGTGGTTAAGAGCTCAGAACACAGCTAGCCCTTGACTGTTTGGCAGTAATAGGCAATGAGATGTGAAGTACGTATAGCACCAAGTGCCCCGCCAGTACATATATCCCAAAAGCAGAGCCAATGGTGGCGGGTATACCATCATGAAAACCTTCGTATTTTTTAAACTAAATGAGTTTGGGAATCTGACAGGTGGGGATAGGAACCAATTTTTGACAGCTGCCCTATTACTGATCACCTTTAAATGAGACCCTTATTCCTGGTTTTGTTGATGTCATTACCTTCCTCTATTTTCTATTGATGCATTTTCTAGATTTTCCAGATTGCAGACCTGGAAATTAGGCCTTCTGGACCACCTGGCACTAAGGACATTGTCAACGAACCAACCCAATACAGAAAAACAGTTGTACCTCAACCGCCTGGCAATCCACTGAGCAGTACTTGAGTGACATATGTTTCAGGTAACAATCAATTCTGTGAACTATCATAAGGATGATTAGTCAAACCCAGATCCTCTTTCATGATAGAAAGGCACTCTCAAGAACACTAGGAAACAATGGATACATTTTAAAGATGTATTTTAAAATTAAATCCTATCCTGGTCCACACAATATAATGTGTAGCTATAATAAAGACAAGGAGAATAGTAGCAGCAATGTTTATGAGCAATATGTACAGTAAAATATATTCTAGCATATTGTCTGTTTAGCTTGAGATCAACCATACCCTCATATCCTTTATCTACTAAGCTAAACTTAGCACCAAAAGAAAAGCCTATTTCGAGAGAATGATTGAAGAAAGGGGATACCTAAAACAGAAAAAAGCATGATGATTATAACACTATGAGCTTAACGTTAATGCCTTTAAAACTGTTTAATGTTTTATCAATTTGTTGTTTCAGTTAGTGACGCCTATTTACCTCTGTGGATTTCCCTGTTTTGGCAGTAAGGGAGCTCAGTCATAGCTAACATCAAGACTGTGACTTTTCGCTAGTACAGTCTGCATGGGGCAAATTCTTACGGGCAACTTCTCCCACCTGGAGTATTTGCTTTAAAATCTTTCCTCTTCATCAATGGTTACTGCTAAGAATATTCAAGAACTTGAAATCCTGTCCAAATACATCTTGCATCCTGATGGATTCATTATTGCTCCAAGTTGAAAACTTAGTCTGAAGGTAAAATCTCTGACATGCCCTAACTTTATGCACATGTGTATGTTTGCAGACCAGTGCCACCAGAACAGTGAATAGAGAGGAAATCAATATGTTTCTAAGATGCTTAACTTTGCCATAAGAAGATATTGTCCAATTGAAATTCTGTATCAGGACCAGAGGCGAGGATTATGCCAGTCTTTCTTCACTTTATTTTATAGCAGCCATTATGCAACTTTTACCAAACAAACTACCATTCCCATGAAACCATGGGAATAAAGAAGAACAACATCATCCAATGGGAGAACAGCTCCCTACAGCAACCAATCAGGCAACAGGAGTCCATGTTATAGTCCATCATCATTGTACCCTCGTCCTCTTTCGTCGCGCGAGTCCAGCGGCTGGTCTGTCCTCATGCATCCTGTTTACCCATCTCCATTCCTATGACGAAAAGGGTAAGTTTTATTCAAGGAAAAAGCACAAACTTATTCAAACCTGGAAAAGAACAGCAGTTGAAGCAACAAAACATTAGAAGCAAATGTTATTATAGCATGCAGCTAAAACTTACTCTCTACGGAGGGGGTGAATCCTATCAGTTATTTACAGGGTGGGATAATCGCCGCCTTCGATTCCTTAATAGAATTGAAACTTTCCGTTATGATAGCTAGGAAATTTTTCATTCTATGTCAGGACCGGAGGCGAGGATTATGCTAATTCAAAGCTTGCTTACAACGAGGTGAGCCATATCTAGAGCCGGTTTAAAGTAAAACCTCTTAAAGGTAGAGTCCGAAGACCAATCAGCCACATTGAGGATATCTTCCAAATGGGCACCTAAAGCAAAAGCTTTGAAAGCCATTGCTCCGTGTGTGGAATGGGCTCCTAAGAGGTGCAGATCAATCCCTGCCTCTTGCATGACCCACCGGACCCGCCGAGCAATAGTGGGAGAGGAAACCGCCTTATGTGGCTTCCAAAGAGAAATGAGAAGCTGCCGCTTTCCAGGGGGTCGGAACTCCTCTGTCATCTCCTCATATGCCATCAGGCATTGTACAGCGCAAAGATGGGAGACTCCGGGAACTCCGTGTAAGAAATTACCCTATTATGGCACTTTCTCCTTCTGCTGACTGTGAATGTCACCCCTGAGGGAGAGAAAATCCTGCCCGTGATATCCAGGGCCGGCACATCTGAAACTCGCTTGCAAGATATGAGGCAAAGCAGCATGGCTAGCTTAGCCGAGAGTTCCTTTCTAGAGGAAATGTTTAGATTGCCAAGACAGGAACAAGTTAAATTGAATTGAAACTTTCCATTACGATAGCTCGGAGATCTTTCATTCTATGTCTTCTTTTATTGCAAATACCTGGACTTGCTTTTTATCTTTTGTATTATAGATTTTTTTGTGGTTTCTGCTTAATTTATTTGTATTCTTTTTATTCTAAATTGATTTGTACCCTTAGATTTCCTAGCTCTTGGCTGAATTTTTGTTTGAAATAGTGTTACCTCACACACAAATATACTGCATATTTATGAATTGTAGCCCCGGCCAACCTATCAAAAAAGGGCCAGAGTTTACCCATAGGAAAAAGTTTAGTGTACACTTGTGGGACCCTCTGACCATGCTTTTGGGAACTCAGTGACAGCACAAAATTGGCCTCTTTCTCCCCCATCCAGCCAAATAGATTTCTTTTACTAGACTATGGGGATGTTCTTCTGGCAGATCTTCCAGTAAACAGCATGGCAATACTGAACTATGCCCAGTGCACAACAGTATGACTTTATCTCAAGAACCAAGAAAACAAATCACATCTAATTTTTCCAGAACGTAAAGGAGCAATCCATGTATAATATTGTATGCCTCTTCTACAAAGCCCTATATCTAAACACACATAATAATTAAACAGTTGTTGCTGGTGGCTCTGATACCCTACAGAGCAAAGAATAACTCTTGATGGAAATCTTTAGAAAAGCATTGATATTAAGGCCCTTATTACAAGTTGTCCATTAAATTTACTATGTTTGGTAACTCCTGTAACCACACATACCGGAATTAAAAGTTTTGCGACAAAGCAACCTTGCTGTAGTTTACTGGGACGAAAATGACTAGATGACTGGTGATTATAGGAATTTGAAGATTTTGGTGTGTTGCGCACGAGATGGGCATGTTATTCCCAAAAAACTTGTAATAGGTGTAATTTATGCCATCCGATAAATTGAGACCCCCACAGAGTCGGATTTTATCAGGTATGATAAAAATCAAACCAAACACCTGCCAGCTCGTAATGAGGGCAGACGACAAATCTTTTGAGGCATTGCACCTAGAAACTGGAACTTCCTCCCATCGAAGAACCCCCTGAGCCTTACGTGAGATAAGAAGACCAAGGTGACAGATGACCTCAGCTGATATTCTTCTGAGTCTCACCATGCAGGCAACAGGGACCTCTCTTTAGTATGAGCAATGTTAACCTTCACTGCACAGAATTGCGATTGAGTGCTCTTCTATGAAAGATTTTAGTAGACCCTGTACTTTATGAGTCTATCACCCCGTTCTGTACACTTATTCTGGCATCACCCTCTCTTCTCCCATCACACATGATTACTCAGTGCAGCTTCCAAAGCATGATGTTATGACTGAACACACACCTATGCTTAGCCATAATTAAACTTAGTGCTTGCTGCTTCTGCCCCTAATTACTGCCCTGACATCCTTTTCCCACTTGATGGCTTACAATCACTCCCATAGCATACCATCATCACTGTACATGCTCAGGTACTAGACCACGGCAGACCACTGCACCACTTGCTCATGCTATTAAAGCCTGCCTGACAATCACCAACAACTAACTCCATATCATGGCTAAGAGCAACATTCACGGCTAAAGACACCCAATGGAAACTATGCAGAACATGGTAAACATTGCTCCAGCTACTCCCAAACCATTCCCTCTCTTCAAACTAGGGATAATCAAATGATCTCAGGCACATCATCATATATTAGTCATCTATAGTATATAATGGTTCATCCAGACCTGTGCACACTGGGCCTACCAGTAGAGCATCACTCACACGCTCCCCACCTTACTTCTACTTTCCTAAATGGATGCAGCATACAGAACACACCAAACGTCTGAAAATACTCAGATGATTCACCATGATAATCTCAGGCCATCGTTGCTGTTTGACTTTATCAATAGTCACTGTCTGCTACCTAGCAAAAGGCTTAGCCTTCCCAATATTCCTATGGATTAGGCAACTCCAACTGAATGCACAGATACCATGCACAGGTGTACAATAGGGGCATACATTGCCACCATGTGTGAAGTCAGTCCCCATTCCTACAAAATATCAGCCTTCACAACTGACCCCTACTGGCACGCCAAAGCTCATGTCTCATTCCCACCTTGTTCACTCATCCAAATAGAAATGCATCTGTTCTCTGTACACACTAGGTCTGACTGGCACAGAGATCAAACAGCTGCACAAACCGTATTCATCCACATCAAATATGGAGTGATACAGAACTCCGATATTCTGGTTCTGAATCATGCTGGAAACAACTTAAAAAAATACATCTATACACTGCAGCCATCTCTTACCCAAAAGCTTCCTTTAACCACTAATACACTGTCTGGGATTATGAGGTGTAAACCCTGTGTTCAAACGGCGGTTTAGCCACACCTCCAGTTGGGCGACTCAAGTTACCTTTGATGACACTTCCTTCACGATTCTAAGATAGCGTCATCCACTCAGCTACTCCACTTCAGGGCTCACCTATCTTCTGTCTCATGAACATATGAGATTGATTATACAGCATACACACACAGTTATGGCATTCCATATAAGAGCACACACAACATATATTGCAAGAAGAGTCCCCTCATACACGTCATTAAATGGACAATGCAGAGAAGTAGCCTTTATGGCAGCCTCATACCATAAGGAACATATTTCATGTATCATGATTATTTATGTGGAACAGAGCTAAAAATATATGCATTCAAAATGAAACAAATATATGTTATGGGATCAGTGTCATAGTGACAGCATACTGTGAGGCACTCCGAATGTAACTTTCCTAAGCTATTGGTTGATGAGACGTTTATGCCTAGCAAAGACTCATACACTGCAATCCCTGTAGATGGGTGGCAGCAATAAACACACTTATTTTGAAAAAGGAACAACTTTTTCTTCATTCTTCACAAAAACATCATATTTGTAAATCTTTATTTACAAATATGATTGGCACTCCTTTTAACCGCAAACCAATTAATATGGAAGTGCAAAAGCCAATTTAAGAAACAACATGGGGAGCCATTTTCTTTTGATCGGACTCCCACCCTGTTGCAATTTCTATCAACACTGTTTAACAGCTCTTTGGAAGATGTGAAGTACAGCCAATTTAGAAAACAGACATGATGCCATGATTAACTCATATTGATGAATCCTTCCCTTTCTTCAAGTAAACTTTTGCCTTTTCTTGTCGCTACCATATTTGGGCAATGCACTGGAAAAAACTATTTTTCTCAACGTCACAAGCCCTATTTGAAGTCAACCGAGTCTTCCACTCAGGGCCGGCCCTAAATCGGATTGACCGGGACAGTGCCATGGGTGGTAAGAAAATTGGGTGTTTGTTGTGGGTGCGAAGGTTGTTGCAGTGTGATGGCAGGAGGTATGAGGATAATGGAAGGCAGGCAGGGGGGTTGATGGGGAGCTAACAATAACACTGAGGTACATTAAGGGCTGATTACAAAGTCTTCAGCAGTACCAGTTGAGACCAAATGGGATGGATGAGCAGCTGTTTGCATTCAGGCCTGGCCTCAGGATTTTGGATCTGGGAGGGCCATGAAGAAGCATGGGTGGGACAAAGGCCCCCAGGTATATGAGAGCTGGGTTTGGGCATGATGGATGGTCTTGTAAGGATGAGAGCTGCTTAACATACCTACTGCTGGCTTCTGTTTACTAGTTTTAGCTGTGTATTTCATATTTCTCTCACATCACTCTCATCTCCTCTCTTTCTGCTTTATCTAAGGTTCACTCTCTCCTGACCTCACCATCCTCTCATTGTGCATCAACTTACTGTCACTCCACGTCACTCTTCTAGTTCCACCTCACCCTTCTCTCTCCATATCACCCTTCTCTCTTTTCCTTCCCTTCCCTCTCTTTTTTGTCCTTCTCTTGCTCACCCTCCTCTGTCTTTCTGATGCATCTTCTTCTCACCACATCACCATCCCCTTTTTAGTTCGAGCTTAGATAGCACTTGCGCTGTCAGGTGATCTGTTGTATGTACTTTGTGGGGTCTGACTCCTCCCACCGCTGTCATGTAGTTCCTACCAAACCGTAGGACCTGCGCATTATTCGGGCAACATAAACTAAGCTAAGGGCTTGGTGACAAAACTGATTCCAGACACCCTCACAGGATACATTGGCCCATAGACCAGCTAGCTCACTGTGCCACCGTAAGCCCCCCTAACTTACCAGGGAGCGAATAGTTTCTGGCAACCACTGAGCATAACAACCCTGATTCCTCAGGAATCATGGAAACAGTACAGAACCTTTCACTCAGTCACTCGTGCTCATTTATATACAGAGAATACACAGTGGGACGTTTTCAATAATATTTAGCCAACGTTATTCTTGCATAAAATATGTGTGCTACAATGATTAGTAGACAGAAGCAGATAAACGTGATTACAAGCACCAGCAATGTAAATAGTAGATATAGTTCTACCATGGTGCTAAATAGTTGTGTATATGCAGGCATATAAACAAGGTAGTAATCTAGCGTACTTCTACTATGCGAACCCAACTCTGATTATACCTAGAGTGTGTGTAGGTGTGGAGCCAAGAATCCTCCCAAAGGTCTATCCAACCCCATTACCTGTTGGGATAGAGTGAAGGATCCCATCTTGGTCACGAACTGGACACCCCTCACGAGATGTTAGACTGATGCGTGGTGATTTCTCAGCATGCAAGGACCCTCAGTGTCAGCGGAAGTACCTCCTCTACTAATCTATCGGGATGCTCATCTTTTATAATAGAAAGCAGCCTTGCGATGTAAGCATAGATTAGTGATGTTGTGGATATGTAGATAGCCCTAAATCCCCGTGGATGAAGATAGTGATGACATTTGTACATAGTAAGGAACGAGACCTTGTACATGATGTTCAGGGCATTGTGATAATGTTGTGCAAAGCTCGATGTAAAACAAGTTTAGTTTCAGAGAAACAAATCCAACATTGTTGTGCGTGCAAATGTATGTAAAAGGTCACAGCTTGGAAATGTTATTTGTGAGGACAATGTAAGATATAAGCTGCTTTGCTACATGGGCCTAACCCGGGAATATAACACCCACTCCTCATACTAAGGGTCGATATCTAAAAGGCTATCTAAAAAAGCCAGCAGACAGTTTTAAAAACGTTAAAAACTACTCTTTAAAAGCATCTAAAAGTGGGCTTCCCAATAAAATATGTAAAAAGTTTTATAAGTCATTATATTATTTGAGATCCCAAGCACTCTGAAAGCCATGGTGCCTAGAAAAAGACAAATCTGTTTGGTACATTTTGTTTAAAAAGAGACCAAATTGTTCCCACACAGAAAGAAGGCCAATTGTTTATGTGTTCAGAGTGGTAGACGCAACATTGTTGTTGCCCACATCCGCAGACGTCCCCAGAGGCGCACCTTGTGGCATGTTTATGGAGCAAAGGTGATTCCATCCAGTTCCCACAGCAGCCGCTGAGGGAGGTGTCATATCCGACAAGTTGTCCACAGAGCCATTGTTCACATCACCAGGAGCTGAAGCTTGCCAGGGTGGCTCTAAGAATGCGTTCATCATCAATGGAATACGCTAGGGACAGCAATACACATGGGCTTTTAAGGGGTCCATCAGTACTTCAATGTCCCATGGCGCAACCAATTCTGATCCGAGACATATATCCAGTACGCATTCTTGGCTGCAAAGCAGGCAGTGAAAGACAGGTTGAATGCAGTCAAGCCAGACCGGCCTGAACGACAAGAACCAGTGCTCATTCAGTTCTTGAAGCTGAGGCGTGCCGAAGCAGTGTATCATGCGCTCACGACAACGCAGCACTAACAGTGTGGTCTCCATTCCGAGTTGAACTGGGACGTCCATTGAGGAGCAGATAGAATAAAATAAGTATTCCCGCCACAAGTAGTAGGACAAGCGGGAGCCCTCCAAAAACGCTTCCCAACACGGAGTGTATGAAAGATGATATAACTCAGAATATCGTCTGAAAGGTGCTAACCAAACCAGAACTGATACGTTTAAAAAAGTGCACTATTCTTTTTGTATCAGACGTGCTAAAGATACGATGGACCAGCACCCCAAAATGCAAAGGGAAGTTAGTGTGGAGTAGTGTCTGTATCTCAGACAAGGACCTTGCAACCTGGAGATAAAGTCTCTTTGGCTAAAGTTAAGGTCACATCCTTCTGTAAAAGCATGGCTTTCAGTTCATGGAGTCAAATCTTATGTTGGAAACATTCATCGAAGGCCATAGCGTTGCCTCCCTAACTATGTGGGCAGGTGGAAACAGTACTTGTGTACAACAAGTGACTATGGAATTAACTGTCACTAGATAAGCGATGCCCGGTTCCATTCCACAGCAACCTTGATCATTCAGCAACAAATAGGTCCCATTTGAGAGCAGCCTGAACACAGGATGAATCACAGCAGCTGGGGAACCCTTCAGATAACAAGACAAGCTTGCCATTGAAGCATTGCATGCTCCATGGAGAGAAATGTCCTTGCAAACCAAGGAACCGCTTAAGGTGTCTTCACAGTCGGAGCCACTAAGAAAAACTTCTGTGTCCCCATTCCTACATCTATAACTGTACGATAATTCCCAATACTCATGCACATATCCTTCCATTAGCGCTTTATATCTGCCTACCTGTTGGTATTAGAGACAATAATGGAATTGAAAGGTCGTGACGGGTAGGATGATGTAACCATAGATTATCCAGTTGGTGGATGGTGTCTCAGCCACGGTGAAAGGTAATTGGTCTAATTTTTCAATGCGCAACATGGTCTATGCGCCATTGTCATCTGTCTTTCTGTTAGATCGTATGCTGAAAACAGATTTGTACTGTTAATGTAACACCATGGCACGTGGCCAGAACGTAACGTTTGTAATGTCCAGCTCAGTATTACTATTGACCATAATTGCGACTGTCCATGTTGTAATATAATGTTAATGTTAATGTTAGGGGCATTTGTAAAGCGCAACTGTTACCCTAAGGTGTCCTGGCGCTAGCTACCATCCTCCAAACAATAGACATGTCTTGCTGTAGTAAGTCAAATGCGGAAGACACTATGTTGCCCAGTGAATACATTCTGGATGATAAAGTTGTCATACCACTGTCAGCCACAGCCAATGCCTTTTTTAAATTAACCCTATCAATCTTGCGCGATCTCTTGCCAGCTTCCTGCTGAGAAATCTTCCAGAGCTCGTTCTATATTCTGTACAAAAAGCGCTTTTGACGTGTGTTCCGGGGACCTAGTAAAAAATCCCTGAGATCCATGTCATCAGAAAGAAGGGACAAATGTTGTTTCACCTGGGAGAGTGTCGAGGTTTTTAGCCAATCTAGGCATAACTTCCCAACACTATATGACCTCACCACCCGAGTGTTCTGTTTGTACATATCTTTGATCAGGCCTATTTATCCTAAACCCTTCGGATTTACCCAGGAATCTAAATTGACACCCATTTGTGTCCACAGGCCAAACCAACCAACCCTTCCAATTGGGGTCTGATGAATTGAAAAAAACATTATGTATCATGGTATCTAGTGTATCCTCACTAAAGTGTGTAAAGTGCTGCCAATTCTCAAAACGTGAGAATGCGGGAATACGAGGTGTGTTAAAATCCTGTGTTTTTGCTATACCTAGACATGAAGTTTGTTGCACTGTCTTGTTCAGGAAAATGCATTGATGTGCTAAGAGGCATGCTCTAAATAAGGCCTCTGTCCCCTGAATCTGCCAAACTTTTGTCCCCCAGATAGACTTTGTGTCCATTGTGTCTCTACAAAAGTCGAAACCCTGTGTAGACAGTTGGGAAATAAAGGAAGCAGAGTATATCAGCTTGGTGTTTGTTAGCATATTTTTCTTTGCAGGTGTAGGTGCAAGCCTATAGTAATATGAGGCTGGGTCCGATGTTTCAAAACCTGAAAAATAAGCACATTTCTGTGCAAAAATCTTTGAACTGCCTTTTGGCGGTGTTGGGCAGTGTCCCCTTTGTGTGTAATTGTAAACAGCACGTGGGATACTGGCTTTATGTAAGAAATGGTGACCATAATGCTGTTAACAGAACATGTCCCCAAAATTACTTGTACCATCATACAATTTATCATTTGAAAATGCAGCTGATTGCTCTAAATCTGAAACCAAGTTATGCACAGTTTGAATGTCCCAATCATCAGAGGAATGCCCGAGGTGATAATGTCATTCAAAGAATTTTTGAATAAATAAGGAATTTTCAAAAGTTCAGTAGGACCATATACATCATATGATACCCTGTCCCATACAATTCCTTCAGGAACTGGAATTGCTGCAATGTTCACTAGGGACAAGACTCACGGTGTAATGATGCATGTGGTTTAAGAACCAAGTTCATAAGTTGTACTGCAGAACGTTCTGGGAAAAAGCGTCCATTCAGAAGTAGGAAAAAGAAAGTTACCATACCAATCCAAAGTATCAGGAAAAGTGAGCCAATTGTAATCCATTGATGTATCCAGGAAGCAACAAAGTAAGGGGCCTATTATGATGGCGGTCGGAAAACCTCCCCGACCGCCATGGTAGCGGGAAAACACCGCCTGCTAGGACCGCGGCATAACCGCCGGTCCCATTAGGATGCTCCACAGTCGAAATCCGACCGCAGCGGTCGGATCGCGGCATTTAACATTGCGGCGGTTGCTGCTGCAAACAGCACCGCAGCGATGTCCAAAAAAGCATGTCCTGCATATCCCTGCACTGCGTGGCAGGCACTGCACAGTGCCTGCCACCTGGTACAGGGACATGTAGGGGGATACCATGGGTACCCCCCCAGTGCACCCACACACCCCCACAACACATTGGGGGCCTGAAATGGGCCCCCGGAGACATTCTCCGCATGCCTTTCCATGGCGGTTCCACCGCCGCTGAAAGGCTGGCTACCGCCGGCATCATAATCATGCCGGCGGAGCCTGGCCCTGCACCGGCCCCATTTTAGCGGTCCAGCTCCGCCCGCCAGGCAAGCGTGTGGACTGCTACCGGCGGAAAAGTGGCGGGCGGATAATCGCACCGTCGCGGTCGTCACCGCCATGCTAATGGGACCAGTGGTTTTCTGTGTTGCGATCGCGGGCGGATGACCGCCGCCGGCCCGGAGGTTGCCACTGCCGGCCCGGCGGCGGTCATCCGACCGCCATCCTAATAGACCCCTAAGTCTTTTTCAGCCAAAGATAGAAAGCATAAACTCGAAGTTTTGAAGGGAGAGACGGTGTTGGCAGCTCAGGTTCACTTGGATCCGATGAGAAATCGTCATAATGCACGAAGTAGCCAGATGCCCTCCGGTCTATTCTTGGCAGCTCAGCAGGTTTTGTAGAGCTTGGAGATGACTCGATTTGTGGCATTTTGACATAGACATCATCAATTTTTCAAATTGAAATTTCTGTACTCGACTGCACAGTTGTAGTTGTTTCAATGGGGAGAAGAATCATCTAATTTTCATTGACAGCTTCTCTTTGAAAAGTGGAGTCTTCAGTCGTCATTAAAGTTTCCATCTGAACGTCCTGTACAGTAGCGAGAGGAGTGCGGCGACTACCCAGGAGCCCACGTGGCCTACTGTTAAGAATCGGCCACATAGTGTGGTTTGATCAGGTCAATTGAGACAAACCTTTAGTCTCTACGGCCAGCAAGAGGCGGAAGAAGGACAGTTCTGGTTCCCTCAACAGCTAGGACAGGTACAGGTGTTTTGTAAGATTGCCCAAATTCTTTTTTGTCCACAATTTTCTCTCTGACCAGGTCCATAATCTCCGGGACCCAGGCAGGTCTTGCTATTACCGTTTTCACATCCCCAGTGGTGGTGCATTTTACTTGGACGTTGCTTTGTAAAGCCTGGTATTCCTTAAGGTCCTGTAAAACATCCAAACGATCATGGAGGTCAAATGGTGTTTCAGCTGCCACTGTGCAGACACTATCGAGGTCGGGTACCCACATCCTTACCACAAACAGTAGCTCATAAGTTGTACGACCCCCCAGGGATTTTCTTGACATGTTGTTAAGTGCCCTCTGGACCCCATATAGGTGATTGACCCAACTGCCGCCCGAGCCTAATACCCTTGCTCTTAAGGACTGCTTTAAGTCACAGTTTTTCTCCTCGACTACCAAATTTCCCTCAGGATGATAGGGCGAGGAGTACCACAAGGCCACACCCAAACTTCCCATGTTTTCTTTGTAAGCCGAGAGCAAAATGCCGGGCCCTGGTCGGAATGTAGTGTGCCAATTGTGTATGTCCCAATGAAGACTCGCAAATCCTTTATAACAGTTCGAGTGTCGGACGAACGCTGGGGCCAAACCCACAGGAATCTAGAGCATGAATCTACTGTTACCAAGATGTACTTGTAAGCCCCGTCAGAGTGTAAGGGGCCGCAGTAATCCAAATAGACACATGCAAGAGGTTTGTCTGAGATCAATAAAGGTGTTTGTGGTGGACGTGCTATGGTGAAGCCCGTCATCTGCTGGCAGATGTCACATTTAAGGACAAAATCCTTGGTCTGTTTAGTTAGACCTGGCCACCAATCGCGCTGCTTTAGTAAGGAAATTGTAGCAGTGATCCCTGCATGTGCTGAACCCAGACCCTCATGTGCAGCCAGTATTAACCCCAATCTGCGATCAGTGTTTGGTATTACTCTATCCCCCACTCCTGGAATTTGAACATATGGAATGTTTTGTGCATCTAATTTGTAGGAGTACTTGAGTGGACAGCCTTTCGGCAGGGCTGAGAGGTTGCGCGTGGCATTGACAGCTATCATAGTTGCTCCGTCTATTCTCGTGCTAGAGCCAGTTATTGCAGCAATGGCAGCAGTGCGCACTGCAGCCTTGGCAGCTTCATCCACCATTGAATTCCCTTCAACGTGAACGCCAACACGTTGATGACTCAATGTATGAGTAACGTGATCCTGTGGCAGGCCTTCTTTCAGCTTTGCCACTGGTTCCCAGAGCATCTTGTGCTTTACTGTGCAACCTTTGGAATCCTTAAATCCATTCTAGCCCCAATATGTAAATATTCATTTTAGGACTGGACGCAGTAAAATGAATCACCCACTATGAGTGTGGGGAATTCGTGATCCGTATTTTGTAGTGCCAGTATCAGGGTGTTTAGTTCTGCCAGCTGCGTCGTACAGTCTCCTAGAGACTGCGTGTGTGTTTTCCCAGGAAGAAACTTTCCGTCCTGCATGCACCCTTTTACAATTGCGCATGCCGTGGATAAATGCTGTTTCATTCCTACAGCCGGCTGGGCAGATCCATCGGTATAAATAATACATTCATACCGATCTAAAGGCATTGTTTAATTTGGCAGAGGGTATTCTTGTTCGTATTGCAGGAAAGCTTGTGTTTGTAATGTAGAATCAAATCTGTAATCTACATCTGTTGCAGTGAGAGAATTAGCCCATTGAATCCATTGTGGATGCAGTGCTTTAGCATTCGGAATGCTTGCTTTTGTAACGGCCTCCAAGGTTGGTACTGGTGTTACGACAATTATGAGTTTCCCCTGCGCTAGCCCTCTCTCTCTCACTACAGCAGTCTGTACTGTTGTGAGGATTTTTTAAATTGGTGCAAAACGCATTTCAGCGTTTGTGTACAAATGTGATTTGTATGCAATAGGTACTGTATCGCCTTCATTAAAAGTGATGTAGGTGTACCCGGTAGGTCCAGCGACCACGTGGATCACCAGGTTAGTTGTGTTGACACGTGTGTGTAAATGTTTGGAAGCTATCATGTCAGCTTGTACGGAACATAGGATATCAGAATGTTTCGTGTCCAATGGTGCACTGAAAAATCAGGTCAGATCAAGTCGTAGAAAGGTTTTACCCTTTCTGTGTAATCTAAATGTATGTGGTGCCAAAATTCAAGAATCCTAAAATGGATTGTAATCTTTTCAGAGTTGTCGGTTGTTGGAGCAGTGCACATTTTTCTAAATGATTGTGCTGCCATGCTTTTGCCTTCACTTGACAATCCGTACCTTAAAAATAGGACACTGAGGTGGACAATTTTTGATTTTTTTAAATTGAATTTGTAACCCAGGTGAGCAAACCCAAGTATTATGTGGGTCACTCTGGCCAAGTGTTCCATTAATTAATCATCCGTCAGATAGATATCATCTATATAGGACAATGCCTCCTCATCAAAACTTTGAAGTAACTCTGCTACCCTTGCTGAAAACAACCCAGGACTGTTTTTTTACCTGTGGGGTAATCGACAACATTGGCGTTGAGCGCCTAGCGCAGAGAATGCTGTCAAATATCTGCTTCCAGGCACTTTATTTTGGCAGAAAAATCAATTTGAGATGTCCAGTGATGTTTTGTACTTCTTCCGCATGATGTTATTCATCAGTGGCGCAATGTATGCATTCTGTACTGCAAATGTGCGTGTGGATGCATTTAAATGTCTATAATCTAAGACTAGACAATATGAATTATCGGGTTTCATTATGGAAAACAAGGGATTATTCATAGGTGAGGTGCAATTCTCTATCACACCCTGGTATTCAAGTGACCTAAAATCTCCCTGACTTGTTTCTTTGCCTCATGTTTGATCCGGTATTGTCTCTGTAGTGGAGAAATTGATTTTAATGGGATTTCATGATGAAGTGACTCATCATCCGACTCAACATGGTTGCGGTAAAGTGCAGGAGCAAACACTATCGCCCACTCCTGCGTCTATGATTTTTTAACTGATTCTGGTACGAGGTCAGAAATCTGGTAAAATGACTTCTTCTCCCATTGGGCAATCCATTACGAACTCAGGTGGCTAATACTTCTCGGCCAAAAGAATGTCGTAACCATAGGTCAGGTTCTCCCATAAGAGACCCTTCACTTTCCTGGGTATGTCCCCCTCGATTTGGAGCATTATTTCTTATAGACAATGTGGGACACTTAACCTTGTATCAGGTGTTTCCACCGTGATATGCTCACTCAGCGCTACTACCACCAGAAAGTCCCTCAGGTTCTGGCAAGCTATGGTGATTTCGGCTGTGCTGTCCAGCATCGTCACTGTCCATTCCCCATTTAGAAGCAAAGTCCTCAGTAACGTGGGCATTTCTAATCTTAATCCCGGCTACCTTTTTCTTTTTAAATCGAGGTTTTGAAGTCTTTTGTTTATCTTCCTGTTTAATGATGTAATCCAAAGTGCGATGTGTCTCCCTTTTCGGCTTGACTCGCTCTTCCAATCTGTACTTAGATTGTCCGTCTCTCTCCGAACGCTTTTCGGATGTTTCCTGAAAGGAACGAGATGAACATGTATCAGTATCCTGATATCTATAAGTCTTTCTAATATTGTCACAGTTTCGTAGGTTATATCTCTGGTCGGTGTGCTCCTTTTGAGGGGACCCACCCCGTGACTGTGGTTTTTTTGTGTTTATTATCCCCTTTCTTCTTTGAAGAATCGGGTGCTTGCTTAGAGTTATCCTTTTCATAACTACTCTTAACTATTGGTTTCCCCTGTTTGGCGCCCAGATTATCTCTGCCTAAACAGGCATATATTTCTTCGATAATCTTAGGTAATTCATGCTCCTGCTGTGCGGGAGTGAATTCCCTCAGGTGTTGGCGTATAGCCTCCGCTGCTCCCTCCCCTTTTATGTTACTCGACATAATGGTAAATACCTGTGCAAAATTGCCCATCAGTTTCATTCCCTGATCTAAGGCAGGCTCTGCCCCGTATTCATTCTGAATCTGTACTAGTACATCTCGTATGACTGCTATTGAAGGGGTACAATGCATTCTGGCGTATATGGCAGCGAAGGCCGTAACCCAAGTGCCACAATTTTCTAAATGGGGAGCCATCCCCTTTGGCAAGCAAATTGTCAGTATTCTGTGTTTTTCCTGTGGGCCCTTATGGGGAAAGACTACTTCAAGCTGCGCTGTTTTTTGTGCTATCCAGAACGGGATTTGCTCCCGGCTGGTGGGAACCTTTCCCATAATTGCATTTAGTGTTTGCGGGCTAATACCTGAGGTAGCCATGTGTGGTTGTGTATCCTGAGCAGCCCCCACAGGATGGACTGTTAATGTTTTCATTACATATTGTGTTAGACTCCTTCTCTGCTGAGCGGACCAAGTCTCACGTGTTCTGTTGCATGCGGTAGGGTGCCCTTAAACCAATTAATGTGCTCTTGGTTATTTAATGGGACTTCTAAGTCCACGTATGGAAAATTCTCATCTGGTGGTTCATTTTCAATGTATTCATGAAATAACCATGTGTGTGCATCTGCAGGTGGAAATTTAACCCACACATAGAATACCTCTGTTCTGAATGCTTTGTGGGCCTCCACCATGAGGGTAACATCTCCACACGTCGCCGGGAGGCCATGTTGTAATAATTTCATAGTAACCGCTTGCCTGCAAATTATCTGAAATATTCAGTGTATCTTTCTCTTCCCCAATGTTCTCATCCTGTTCGGTCATTGTTAGAGTAGTAGTATTTACACTAATTGTTATAGAGTTCTTGTTTGCACAGTGTGGGAACTGCTAATCCTTCAAGCTTGATTTTAACCTACAGCCAATATTAAGGGTATGCCTACTCAGCTGAGGCGGATTTGTTTCTCTTCCCACTTCGGACGTCTCTGGTTAAAATGTGAGTAGGGGGTCTCTGAGAAAAGCACGACTGAACTGCTCAGAATTGACCATTAAATAAGTGCCTAACCAACGTTGGCGGTGCCATGTCGTGTAGCTCCTACCAATCCGTCGGACCTGTGCATTGTTCGGACAACATCAACTAAGGGCTTAGTGTCAAGACTGATTCCCGAGACCCCCGCAGGATATGTTGGCCTATAGACCAGCTAGCTCACAGTGCCACCGTAAGCCCCCCAACCTACCAGGGAGCAAATAGTTTCTGGCAACTACTGAACATTACAACCCTGATTCCTCAGGAATCGTGGAAACAGTACAGAACCTTTCGCTCAGTCACTCATGCTCATTTATTCTCTGAGAAATATACAGAGAATACACAGTGGGACGTTTTCAATAATATTTATTGAACCAACGTTATTCTTGCATAAAATTCGTGTGCTGCAAAGATTAGTAGACAGAAGCAGATAAACGTGATTCGAAGCACCAACAACGTAAATTGTAGATATAGTTCTACCATGGTGCTAAATAGTTGTATATATGCAGGCATATAAACAAGGTAGTAATCTAGCGTACTCCTACTATGCGAACCCTATTCTGAGTGTACCTAAAGTGTGTGTAGGTGTAGAGCCAAGAATCCCCCAAGGGATGATCCAACCCCATTACCTGATGGAATAGATTGAAGGACCCCGTCTTGGTCACGACCTGGAAACCCCTCACGAGATGTTAGACTGCTGCGTGGTGATTTCTCTGCATGCAAGGACCCTCGGTGTCAGCGGAAGTACCTCCTCTACTAATCTAACGGGATGCTCATCTTTTATAACAGAAAGCAGCCTTGCGATGAATGCATAGATTTGTGATGTTGTGGATATGTAGATAGCCCTGTCCCCTCGTGGATGAAGATAGTGATGACATTTGTACGCAGTAAGGAACGAGACCTTGTACATGATGTTCAGAGCGTTGTGATGATGTTGTGGGAAGCTAGATGTAAAACAAGTTTAGTTTCAGAGAAACTAATCCAACTCTGTCGTGCGTGAAAATGTATGCAAAAGGTCACACCTTGGAAATGTTATTCGTGAGGACAATGTAAGAAGTAAGCTGCTTTGCTGCATGGGCCTAACCCGGGAATATAACACCAGTTTAAATTGGCTTTTGTCTGTGTCATTCAAAAATTGTAAACAATAAGGAGCTTAAGAGGGAATAATCAATAAGGTCGCCCTCCACTCATAATAACACTATATCAACAATGATCTGATTGTGCTCGAAAACTTATTTTCTGAAGGTCCTGTAGGCCAGGTAATCACATCTTTGGACAGAGATATGATTACCTGGCCTACAGGACCTTCAGAAAATAAGTGTTCGAGCACAATTAGGTCATTGTTGATATAGTATTCAAAAATCGTAGCCTGCAAATAGCTAATGGTTGGTGCATGTCCCACCTTTTCTCACAAGTTTACTCCCATGGAGTATTGCCGCGGGAACGAGAAGTGACGCACACGCTGCATGTTCTCTTTTGTTTCATTTACATTATGTTTCTCACACTTAATCCCCATGTGCTGTCTCTCCCCACCCCCTCACCCCTCCCACAACACTGTTGGCCGCCCCTACCACCCCTCTGAAATTGGTGCTTTTTTTTGTCTAATTAAAATTAGTGGAATTATTTTTTTGTCTAATATTACGAGTTTCCTCATCGCCACACTTTTCATGACGGTGAGGAAACAAAGAGGGCCCTACAGGGCCCCCTGGTGCCTCACACCATGTGGATGCACACAGGGGGGGCACAACATGTGCCCCAGTATGTGCATGGACACCAGTACCTGCACGGCATGGACTGCAGCAGTCCATGCCGTGCAGGTACTGATTTTGACGTTCATAGGCACCGTCCTGGGAACGCCAAAAAACAGCCCGCCACACATGAGAAACCTCCTGATCTGGCAGGCAGTTCCTACATGGGTTTGGCAGTGCGGGCAGTCCCACTCCTGCACTGCCAACTCATAAGGAGGCCCTAAGTCACGCTGCTCCCTGCTGCACCCCTCGAAATATTGGCGCCCCTAGCCTGGGCCCCGCTCGCCCATGCCCAAGGCCGTCCCTGCTTGCAGTCTTTGTAAAATGACTGCTGAAGTGGTGGTCACTGCAGTTCAGAGTGATTTATGGAGAATGGTGGCTGAAGGTGAGGTCTTGGCGCTGGTTCCTTTTGATTTTCCACTGCTGTAAAATCCATCAATCACTCAATTCTTATCGCCAGAATTCAAGAAATCAGAATTGGAGACATTGCTCTTAAGTGAGTGAAGTCTTTTCTGACCGAGATAGCTTTTTAAATGACTTTAAAAGACCAGCTCTGGTGTTTATCACCTTAATTATTTAGCATATACAAGTTGCCAGTGCTGCAATTGTTACCTTTGTACAGAGTTTAATGCTATATAGATGCCAAAAAAAACCCTGCTGATCTTCAGACTTACCTCCCTTAAGCCACCTATGCCATCAGTTCCATCACATCAGTTGTATTTTACAAATGACTTATTGGCATGCAGCTGAAGGCATCTTTCCAGCCCATTCACCTGTCCAGGATCCTTCTCTGGTCCCTTGTCATTCCCCCTAACCACTGGTGCTCTTGCCTTGGTCTCAACCACGGACCAACAAGCACCTGAAAGAACCACACCTGTTCAGAATGAGGAACTGTCCTCTAAAAGTGAACTTTTTTTGGGGTGGTGTGGAGGCGACATGAGGTATTGAGCAGTTTTCTCATCTGGTGTTAGCATGTGGTCACAATTCCTGTGAGAGCTCCAAGTCTGGTGAGAGAGAGCATTGTTCATATTTGGTGTGGCTTAGTACTTAAAAGGTGCCAGTTTCTGTAGCCACTCTTGTTATCAATGCCTTCCATGTGAATAGTTAGTCGGTCAAGTGCTCTCTACAACTTACTTGTTGATCCTGTTTTCCTGCTTGGGGTTTCTTCTGCTGGCATTCTGCTACTTCAAAGGCATCCATAGTGGAATAACTGTAAGAAAGAAAGGCAAGAACCAATAAGATCAAAAGTGCGAGGTAAGGTGCAGGCATCTAGTTTAGGAAACTTACCTTGGAATTCCTGGACTCGTTCTTATTGGAGAACGTTCTAAGAGCCATAGTTACAGTGGTTGGAGTCACATGCCCTTCATAGAGGACATGTGACTCCAGCCACCTCTCAACCAGTAGCGGCTGGTGTGTCGATAGAGTGGTGAGGTGGGGGGAACGGATGGACAGACAGATGACAAGACAAAAAAAACATTTACCTGCTGCATCGCCGCATCGCACTCCTCTCCACTGCAAGCATAGGCTCCCAGAGTCCACTGTGGCCAATCCTGATGATGCTTTCATGCTGCTGAAAGCAGCATCAGGATTGATCTGAGTGCCGATGATTTGCGTTCCCAGTTAGACTGCGAGCCTGTACCTGCTCTCTCCAACCCGGCAACGCATCTTGCGTTGGAGAGACCTTCAGAGCGCATGATGGTTTGGCCGTCCTGGGATGGCCAGCTAGACCGTCATGTGCACTCAATAGCAGTGCAACCACTCCTCCACCAGCCTGTCATCTCCCACCCCCTAGCCACGGCTCCGAGGGTTTATTATCGCTTTATTTTTCATTTTTTTGGCTGCTAGCAGGTGGGGCAACACTCCTCCACCATAGAGGAGGAGCCGCCACTGCTCTCAGCTCAATATCTCTCTTTTTCTCATTCAGATTCCCTTTACCCCCATCTGCTTTGTAATAATTTCTGGGTTTCTATCAAGGGGGCTAAGGAAAACGAGCATGAGAGTTGGAATCCACTTCACTCATGCAAGAACAGGCACTTGATCAGGTTCATGCTCAGGGTCATGATTCTTAGCCATTGCCCAGTGATGAATTTAATCTAACACCCTGAACCTTAATCCATCAAGGACTGGGATTGTCATCACTTGGAACAACCACATTAAATCCATTAGTCTGGCCTGAAATCATGCCCCACCCCCCCTCCACCAGAACCTGGACCCCTAAAAAATGGCCACAACATGTCATTCTCATTGACCCAGGCCTATGTAGTCACGGCTGGACTATTCTAATTCAGTCTGCTTTGGGCTCTCAGAGAAACTGAAAAGTGGCAGTGAGATATATTAACGGTAGAAGGAAAAGGGATCATATCACCAGAATGTTGAATTCTTTGCATTGGCTGCCTGTCAGTGGGCGCATCTTGTATAAGACTTTTCTTATAGTCCACAGGCAATCCATGGAACCTCCTCTGATTTTATGATGGCCAGATTTGCTCCTTATACGTCTCACTTTACTTAATGATCTTTCAATCAATGAGTGCTGCAAATCTTTAAGGCCAAGACCGTAACTTTAGCATTAGGGCTTTTTCTGTATCAGCAGCAAAGTCCTGGAGCAACCATCTGTATAACCTATGTGACCTTTTTAACCTCCAGCCTTACCCAGCTTTTAATTGTGTCCTGACGGTTGCTTACCTTTTTTCCTCTTTCTGATGAATGTTAATATTTTATCTAAAGCTCCAAGAAACTACAGAGAATGTTGTACTCTACAAAAATAAATAACATATCATCTCGGCCACGTTTCGACATCCTGATCTTGAAGAAGCACAAGGGTAAAGTGAGCTGACTACCCCTGAATGGTCAAGAAATATATTGGTTTGAATCGTCATCAGTGACCGGTATGAACAGCGTTGAACTGAAACAACTAAATAACCCAAACAATTACACAGAATAAGTCTTATTTAATGGCCTTGTTTATCTTACAGCGTTGTAGATTATTGTCATAGCATAAAAGGGCGATGATTTATGTGGACACTTACATGAAATGTGTCTATTGATAGCTGCCTCAAGCACTTTCCAGAAAGAGTTACTGCACTGAAACAGTTTGGAAGCAGTTAACCTTATACACAGATCTGACAGAAAGAGCAATGACCAGGGGTGGTATTTTCATTGTCAAAGTAATTTGGATTGTTCGCAGGTGTGCATAACACATCCTTTCAATAAAAAGTGAAGAGTTTTGAAATATGCATAAGAAAATCACTCTTCTACTGCACAAATGTCAAATGAATCATGCCTTCAATTTCTAATGTTTTCTAAAAAATGGGAGTGCCATCAAACAATACAGAATTTCATATTGGATATAATGTACCAAAACTTAAAATGCTACTTGCCATATTCAAATATTTAGGAATGCAAGTCAAAAATAATGTCAAATCTAATGAAAGCATGAATTTCCTATCTTTAACATGGGAACAGAAAGCTTTGTATGACTTTCCTGCTCGCTGGATTGAAAATAAATCTGTCCAAACGGCCAGACTTAGTAAAAGTTGTTAGAAAGGACACACTCAAACCTGGACCATTATTTAGAGTTTGGCGTAGGAGATATTCGGTGGTCAAAACATGGTCGGCATCCCGTCTTCCATATTACAAGTGTCATAGTGTAAAAAAATGGGTTATTGGATGAGGGGGTTGGAAGCCATTCTTAAGCACCCACCTCAAGCCATGCCAGAGTGAACCACAAAAGTCACTAAATTAACCTGATCTTGACTCTCTAGTACAGGGGTCTCCAACCTTTTCTGTAATAAGAGCTACTTATGCTCAAAGAAAATCATCCTGAGCTATTCATATTATTAGTGTTGTAATAATGACCATATCAGACAAGATTAAATTGGTGGCCACTCTATGCAAAATTACTGGCAGTCGTCACCTCAGTGCAGAGAGGCTAGAAATTATCACTTTAGTGCATCACGCAGGTTTGGCACAAACAGTGTAAAAAAGACTTTCTTAATGTGTAATTCCTCTACATGGGTAATACATAGCAGGCATAGCTATAACCCCTAGCACGAAGGTCAAAGTAATAATATTAGTAATAAATTTCACCTACTGCACCATGATTCATTACAAAAATACCAGCTTTAAATAAATTTTGGAAATTCAACCACTTTTCTCCAAACACACTTATACGGTCAGAATGCACATATTTTCATTTTAGATGCACTTTTTAATTTTGGTATACATCTATTAATTCAGCCAAGCAAAAGCGTCAAATTTTGTAAACTAGACTACACACAGGAAAGCTACTTACAGGTAGCTGGAGAGCTGCCAGTAGCTCACGAGCTACTCGGAGAAAGGAGAAGCCTGCTCTAGTAGCTTGGCTCCAAAGCTGTCAGGCCTATTTTAGAGGCAAAGTTTAAAGTATTTATGCATCACACAAACAGTAATAAAGTGAAAACACAGCACAAGAAAAATCCAAATTCAATTTCGAAAGATAGAGTACAATTTAATAAATAAAATGATACAAGATGGTAAAAAATTCAATCAGTAAAACTGGAGATACTGAATTTAGATAAAGATAGTACCAAAAGGCACAAACTGCCAACTGAGGGGACCTGGTTGCGCTGGACCTGGACCTGAAAAAGTTAAGGCCAACTGCATTGGAGTGCAGGCCTGCCACAGAACCAAGTTTGGACCGCTAGGAGTTGTACCTTATGTCCTTAGTGCGAGGTCTGCATGGTGTTGCTTTGCAAGGCTTCATGCCACTTGGCGTCTGTTTCGATGAAGCTTCTAGCTGTGCGGCGAGGTTTTGCGCGCCTTTAAGTCACTTGATGAATACAGATTGAAGCTGTGCGGCGAGGCTTTGCGGTGCTTTGTGTAGCATTATTTCCAATGAAGCTCTCAGCTGTGCTGTGAGGCTTTGCTGGGCCTTATGTTACTTCATGCCGGATTTGATGATACCTTCAGTTGGGTATGGAGGAGTTCTCTTTGATCCCAGCAAGTGACCAGGATCTGGGAGGCATCTCTTGGGGATCAGGGAGTCCCTCCAGCAGATGCCAGCTGGGCTCAGGCAGGTCCAGGCAGCTCCAATGCAGCAGCAGGTCAGCTGGGTAGTTGCAGGGAGCCTTTGGAGCTTGTTGTTTCTTTGTAGCTCAGTAAAAGAGACCAGCCAACTGACCCTTGAAGTCACTCAGGTAGCGTGGTATGAAGGGAGCCGGGTAATGCTGTGCCGCCAGCCATCCTGCCCACACCTACTCCTATATTGTCTCATTGTCTGGAAGGAATACACAAAGTCCAA
Organism: Calotriton arnoldi; assembly: GCA_963921515.1. NCBI lineage: Eukaryota > Metazoa > Chordata > Amphibia > Caudata > Salamandridae > Calotriton > Calotriton arnoldi. The sequence goes on along the minus strand of CAWUFW010011590.1, from coordinate 565,106 downwards.
CAGCAGATCCATTAACAGCCATGTGACTCAGGATACTGGCAGAAAGCACAAATGGTTAGGACAAGAAAATGGCAACTTTCTAAAAGTGGCATTTTCAGAACAGAATTGGGTCTTAAAATCCGACTTTACCACTAACCCCTTCGCTGCTAGGCCTTTTCCCACCCTGTGCTAAGCCTTTTTTTGGCTATTTGGGGTAGTTGGCGCTTAGGCCCCTGTAGCTTTTTGACCACATAAGGTATCCATGCCAAATTTGCGTCCTTGTCTTCCAACACAATGGGGACTTTAAAGGTACCCAGGGTTTTTTGATTACCCTGGAAGGGACCCAGAAATTAGCCAAAATACAGCTAAATTTGTGTTTTTTGGGGGGAAAAATGGGAAAAAGGGCTGCAGATGAAAGCGTCTGGTTTTTTCCCTGCAAATAGTATCAGCAAAGGGATTCTGGTTGAAATCACCATCTTCCCAGGTTTCAGGGACTGACAGACTTTTGTCAGAAAACCAAAATCTTTTACAGGGTTTTGGCATTTTACTGGGACATAGCCTATTTTTGCTATTGTTTGTGCTTTTAACCACCTTCCAGTTAATGGTAAAAATGGGTATAAAAGCAATGATGGATCCTTGACAGCTATACATTTTTAAAAAGTAGTCAAAATTCTGAATTCAGTAAGGGGTCATTTGTGTAGATCCTTTAAGGTTTTCTTATGGAAACTAACAGTTGAAAATAGGAAAAATTGAAAATGAGTTACAATAAACAGCCATGTGTGCTAACGTTTTCACCTGTAACTTCTTCTAAGTATGACAGATTTTTTAAAGCAATACACCGTTACATTTGCTGGACCCTTCTGGTTGTGGGGACATATAGGACTTGTAGGTTCACCAAGAACCTGAGTAACCCAGAGCCAATAACTGAGCAGCGTCTTGCAACGTTTTTTTATTGTGTATCGGGTATATAGCAATTCATTTGGGAAAATATAAACAGGGAAAAATCGGTATGAAAGACACCTATATATTTCTGAAATGGGAACAAAATATAGAGTTTAGAAACAGTAGCTATTTGCATATGTCCGAAATTGCGGGTACCCATACCAGCATGTGAATTATAGGACATTTTTCAAAGTGACTTCTTTTTTACACATTGTCTTACATTTGGAAGGCAGAAATGCATTGAAAGTAAATAGGTAAAGATTTGATCACCACCCTTCAAACCAATGAAAATGCTCTCCTTAAGAAAGTCACTTCATTGCTAGATGGCTGGTCACCTAAATTTTTATCTTGGTGGGGAAGGGCAGAGACACTAAAAATGATGATTACCCCCTCGTCAATTATCTAGCCAGCATGTTACCGATGACTTTTTCCAACGATTTTTTAAACAAGATCTATAAGCTTTTAAACACGTTCCTCTGGCAAGGTAAGAAACCCAGAATATCTATGAAGAAACTACAATTACCCAAAGAAAAAGGTGGTCTGGGACTTCCAAACTTTAGGAACTATCAAACTGCATATCTTTGTAAACAGGGATCTAACTGGCTAATCCCTCAGACTGAATACAAACCAGTCTGGTTGGACATAGAAAAATCACTTATCCATGACATGCCTCTACCTGCTCTCCTCACCATAGATATTCCCTCTTTACCCCACTCGAAGTATATCTTGCTTAACACCAAACGAGCCCTATTACGATTGGAACTTTTTTCCCCATTAAAAACTAACAAATCCAACTTGACATCGCTCTGGAATAATCCGAATTTGAAGATTGACGGTAACATGCTCCACTGGACCCACTGGTCAATTAACGGCATAAATCTAGTCAAAGACCTTTTTACAGGGAACCTTCCCCTACCCTTTTCCATGCTTCAGACTCGCCATGGGCTAAATGAGTTAGATTTTTATAAATTCCTGAAACTCAAATCTCTCCTCACGCTGCGCTCTATTAAACCTGCCGATCCGTCAATACTCTCAAAGTTACCACAGCTACTAAAGTCAGGACACACTGTCTCAAAAGTGTATAAAATATTATCCCCCAAACCTCGCAAATCTCACACGAAATGTGAAGAAAAATGGGAATCCGAAGCCAATTCTAGCAATATAAAATTCGACTGGGAAAGGATACGTATCACTCCCTTTTCGAACAAAATTTCTCCAATACTAGCGCAAACCAAACTGATGTTAATAAATAGGACATACTGGACACCAGAAAGGATTTTTAAACTTAATCTCAGCGAAAGCCCCATATGCTGGAACTGTAAAATTCACAACGGTAATCTTTCACACATGCTCTTTCATTGTCCTCTTCTACAAACATATTGGGATAAGATTTACAAGTGCATAGGTAACACTTTCAATATAACCCCCAAGGGAATTCTCCTACGTCCTGCTAGGTGCTCTGGACCCTAATATCACCGATATAAACGACCGATACTTGTTAGATCTTATGCTTACTTTAGCCTGTAAAATCATTCTGAATAAGTGGAAAAACTTTAAAGAGGTCTCATTCAGGATGTGGCAGGAGTGGCTAACCTTCCTCAGAGGGGCAGACAATGTGGCGCTTCATGCCTCTCCATGGCGTAATTCACACAGGAAACTATGGAACACCCTGGACGCTCATTCTTTCACATTTGATCCACCGTGAGCGGATCTAACCTCTCACAAGGCCCTAATTATAGGAGACTACATTCGTAAATCACGTATTTGTAATGTACTGTATTGCCCCTAACGTGTACGTATACCTGTAACCGTTTGATATGTCCGTATTGCAGTGTATTGTACTCCTTTAGCACAACTATGACGACTATCAGTGCTTGATACACTAAAGGCCGACCATGTCTGTTGTCTCTAAAGCTTCACTGTATTTCACCTGACACAGCACTTGAGTAGCTATTACTATTACTTATTTCTCTATTTCTCTCTCCCTCTCTCTATCTTTCCTTCTATCTCTCTCTATCTCTACATTTGATTTGATTTCCATCGACTTACTTTGTATTTCACATGACTTAACAGCAACGTAACTTTCGTAGATTAATTTCTTGATCTAATATGTTGCATCATTACTGTGTCTCACTTTTTGTTCCTTCCTTGAATTTCAATAAAAACGATTTGAAATAAAAAAAAAAAAAAAGTAAATAGGTAATAACAGTTGCTCTACAATTCTGTGTTCCCCTAAGTCTCCCGACAAAAATGGTACCTCACTTGTGTGGGTAGGTGTAGTGCCCGCGACAGGAAACGGCCCAAAACGCAACATGGACACACCACATTTTCACAGTGAAAACTGACCCTTTTTTTGCAGAGTGCCTTGCTGTAGATTTTGAACCCTAGCTCTGCCGGCACCTAAGGAAACCTAGCAAACCTATACATTCTTGAAAACTAGACACCCAGGGGAATCCAGGATGGGGTGACTTATCTGGCTCTCACCAGGTTCTGTTGCCCAGAATCCCTTGCAAACCTCAAACTTTGTAAAAAAAAACACATTTTCCTCACATTTCTGTGCTGGAAAGTTCTTTTCTGGAATCTGCATGGATCCACAAAATTCAACCCACCCCGCATTCCTCAAAGTCTTCCGAGAAAAATGGTACCTCACTTGTGTGGGTAGGCCAAGTGCCCGCGACAGGAAACGGCCCAAAACGCAATGTGGACACACCACATTTTCACAATGAAAACTGACCCTTTTTTTCGCAAAGTGCCTAGCTGTAGATTTCGAACCCTAGCTCTGCCGGCACCTAGGGAAACCTAGCAAACCTATACATTTTTTAAAACTAGACATTCACGGGAAAACAGGTTGGGGTGACTTGTCTGGCTCTCACCAGGTTCTGTTACCGAGAATCCCTTGCAAACCTCAAACTTTGTCAAAAAAACCACATTTTCCTCACATTTCTGTGGTGGAAAGTTCTGGAATCTGCATGGATCCACAAAATTCCACCCACCCCGCATTTCCCAAAGTCTTGCGAGAAAAATGGTACCTCACTTGTGTGGGTAGGCCTAGTGCCGGCGACAGGAAACGGCCCAAAACGCAATGCGGACACACCACATTTTCACAGTGAAAACTGACCCTTTTTTTGCAAAGTGCCTAGCTGTAGATTTTGAACCCTAGCTCTGCCGGCACCTAGGGAAGTCTAGCAAACCTATACATTTTTTAAAATTAGACACCCAGGGGAATCCAGGATGGGGTGACTTGTCTGGCTTTCACCAGGTTCTGTTACCCAGAATCCCTTGCAAACCTCAAACTTTGTAATGAAAGGGATCTAAAAGGTATAAACTGAAAAACGATAGAACTGGCCCAACAGCCCTGGCACTTTCTCAGTAAGATGTCCGTGTGATCAGGTGAAATGTCATCACAAGCAGAGCAAATTAGATAATAGCTGACTCGGGCTTACCTTTACTCCATGTTCTCTGCTGTCATGAGCTGAAGAAGAATGTGAATGGCACTCGAAGAGATCAATAGCAGAGGACTCACCCAAAGCCCCTCTTTGTATGTACATGTATGTATGTATGTATGCATGTATGTATGTGTACATAGTTTTATGATTCCTCCATCACAAGAGCCTGGCAAACAACTAAACTTGTCAGCCCCCTTACTAGGGTCTAGCAAGGCTCAGCACAGAGGAAATCTTTATAGGCAGGGTTTGTACTTCCCCGTCTGTCAAGTCTCACATGTATCCCGATGCTGCCTATAAAGACTATACACAAAGCCGTCAGGGATTCATTATATTCGTAACTTCTCACCGGGCGGCTGCAGTAGTACTGCTGGGTGGGTGGCAACTGATTAAGGTACGATTTGGAAGCTGGTGAAGATATGGTTGGGTCGGTGTGCACCCTGTGCAGGCTCAGCCAGGAGCCGAGCCGGACACAAGCAGACTGGCCCTCTCCAACCTGGAGGAGTTCCTGCTGCTGAAGGAATATGGACAGGACTAGGGACAGGCCATGCTCCGTGCATGTGTGGCAGGGACAAGCACTGGTCCATGATCAGCGCACTCAGGTGGCTCGAGATGAAGCAGCTTTACAATTGAATGACCGATGCTGCAGTATTCCCTTTACAAGTATCTCAGCTTGTGGCAGCGGGAGCCAGTCCAATGGTACATAAACATTTTCTGAAAGCCTGCTGGTGATGCCTGAGGTATTTTCAGCCCTCCGTGAGCCACCGACCCACCTCCGAACCCACCACACCCTCGGAAGTGCTCTCAGTGTGCCAGCCCCTAGCAAGGCAAAAAAAAAAAAAGCTAGTCGTGTAACCACGGCCCTAAGGGGTCCCCTATTTCTGTCATTCACTGTCGAAAGGAAAAAAACAGTACCTGCCTTCCGTCACGCGCTAGTGCTGCAGTGCAATGTGATTGGAGGGCCCCTTTCTGACAAGGTGATTAAGCAACATGGTGGATACTGCTCTTTATCTCTGGTGTTCCAGTGCCTGAAGCACTATTTCATTCCAATTGTATAACCAAGTTATTTCATCTACTTTTTAAGTTAATTTGTAAGCATTTTTCTTGCTTCTAGTCGAGGATAAGGACGCTATATAAACAGTGAATTAAATAAATCTACAGTTTTTCTTATTGTGCTTTTTCCAGTATCACTCCTGTTTATGAATGTGTCAAATTTCACATGTATTGGGGAGTGCCCTTTGTTACAAAGACTGCACCTCTTGCAAAGGTTTCTCAGGGACTCCTGTATCCGATTTAGAGCCTGCCAACGTTTTCATTCCACTTGAAGCACTGCTAAACATTTAGCAAGACCACAGGCATAAAAATAGGTGAGTGCGCGTTAGGAGGCCCTATAAGTACTTGCAGCCAGTGCAGGGCCGTCTAGGCCTCACACCTCACTGGGCACTGGTGCCACTGCACCAGCTGCACCACTTATAGCTACATCCCTGCTAATGGTACTCTCTGCTGCAGCTCTCTGGCCTTTTCTTTTATGTTTTTTAAGTTCCGTGGATAGATTACTTGAAAGAAGTGCAGAAAGTGACCTTTTTCTGCAGGACACTGGAAATCGATTTGTTATTAGTAAGATGTCTTAGCTAGGTATTGATAGAAAGTCATTGTTCTAGTTGGTTAATTCGGAAACATTTGAATTGCACAGAACTGATATTATATTACATTCAAGTGACTTTTTAGGTCTAGCTTGAACCTCAGTTGCCACCAGATCTTATCTAATCATCAGAAAATTAGCTTTAAGAAGCATTACTGAAAGAGAGGCATTGTCTCCACTCCCCCTTGCTAGTTTCCTTGCGTAAAGATTTTGATTAGAAAGACGTTGTGAGATTCTTCTGAAAAGAGTGTGTGTACAGTAGTCCCTGCCTTGTGTGAATGTTTGTGATTTACTGTTCAGGACTGGGAGGCATATTTACATGAAAATTGTAGCAGCACGGTGCCACAAGCAATTTTGCTGCACCGAGCTGCGTCATTTCAAAACGCAGGATGCGCCGTATTAACAAGAATACGGTGCATCCCTTGGCTCACCCCCGAGCCGGCGCTAAAAAAGCTGCTTAGCGCCAACTGAGGCACCCTTACACCATGGTGCAAGGGTGCCTGCATTGCAGGGATGATAGTGTTTGTGCAGGAAGGGAAACCTTCTTACAAAAAAGCAAACATTAATGGCATTTTACTTCTTCTATGTGTGTTGCAGAATGCAGCACACATGGAGTAAAAAATGAGGAGAAATAAAAGTATTTCTCCTTCTTGCGCCACATTAACGGCTCCTTTTGAAAAGCGTTAGTTTTTGGTGCTGCCACAAATATCCAGATCCTTGTAAATCTGGAGCAGTGTCAAAAGCCATGGGTGTTGCTGGGAGCACCTACAGCAACACCTACTGCACGCCCCTTTGCTGTAGCAAACTGCATTGCAGAGGGCCATATTTACAAGGCTGTGTTAAGCCACGCAAAGTGGCTTAGCGCAACCTTGATTTTCATTGAGTAGAAGTTATGAGCTTCTCTTGAAAAATAGTGCGTGCATTGCACTTTTTGCCTTGTGGGAAAGCGTACGCTTAGTACAGCGGGACTGAGCTGGCTATAGGCCTGATCTGTTTTCTATGACACATTGTGACAAAGGCAGTAGGCCTGACTAATTTATTATGAAATATATATATAAAAGCCAACAGACCTTTAAGGGTGGATTGTCATTACATTGTGTTAAAGATATTTTGTTACAGAGAATCACACAGATTACTATAGTAGTCATGGGTTTTGATATTGGTTATAGGATAGTCACTTCCTTGTAGGACATTCCAAATAATGTATCCAGTCCTGATCTTTTGTGTGATCACCTAATGCATTCTTTGTGTTGTAGTCTTGCTTTGCTTCCATTTAACTAATTAGAATAACACTGAAAATAATGATTTGGCTGGGAAAACTTTAGGACTGGAGACAGCGATCAAGGGTGATGTGGTAACCCTTAGTTGGCTGACCCCATGACAAACCCTAAGGGTAGAAGATTTCCAGTTTGGGAATCCCTGATATGCTGTTTTTGGAAAAGTTGTATAATTTTTGCCAGTTGTAATTTTTTATATATTTGTAGTTTTAGAACTGTATACTAATGTAGACTAATACATGTATTAAATTTGCCAATCAGGTGTAAGCCAATTTTACCATGTTTTATGGAGTGAGCACAAGCATTTTAGCAATGGTTAGCAGTGGTAAAGTGTATAAAGTCCTGAGACCAGCAAAAACAAATTCAGAAAAATAGGAGATCGAAGGCAAAATGTTTGAGGGAAGACCACCCTATGGCTGACAAGTCTAATACGCCAATGAAAGGAACTTCTCCCCCACATATAAGTGGTCTGTTTCTGCTATAGCCATCTTCAACAGGGTGTTCTGCAAAGTGTGTTTGGCTGAAAGTGGAAGCAAAGGATTGCAAAGCAACTAAATAGTCAAGGAGTGCAGGCAAGTCTCTCCAGTTTTGTGACACAGAGACCTAATGGTATCAGTGAGGCTAGTTGAATCCCATCAGTCTGATCTCATTTAAGAATGAGATAGGGAATGCAAATATCAAGGTCATACCAGAATTTGGCAAAGTGAAACTGAGCCACCAGAGCGTATAGTTTAGGATCCACCACCTTGAACCCTCCCTGCTCATGTGGAGGACCAATAAATCCCAAGTAATTCTTGCTGACTTATTCTCTCAGATCAGCTTGATCAGGATGGTCCAAAGTGTGGAAGAAAAAGTGCTTGATGAGGGGTATAGGGATATTTGTACATAGATATAATAGTTTAGGGAGAACTATCATTTTAAGTAAGGCTACTCTGCCCACCAGAGACAATGGGAGGTTGAGTCACTAATCCACCCAAAGTGATAGAACGTTAATCACTGGACTGTAATTGAGCTGGACCAACTGTTCCAGCTGTCTGTATAGAAATATACCCAAATATTTACCAGAATCTGTAATTCAGCTGATAGGATATTCCAGAGTGACTGGCGCAGTGCTCTACGGGATCAGAAACAGGTCCAATTTTGACCAGTTAATGGAGATGAAGCAATATGTCCTAAATTAAATGATCTCACGTATCAAGGGAGTGAGATTAATTTCCGGATTTCTTATAAACAGCAACATATCATTCGCATACATGGGCAGCAAAGGGCATCCATGATGAAAGCTGAGGCCTCTGTGGAAGTGCCTTTCAACGAGACGCAGGGCCAACGGGTCTATGGCCAGAATGAACAATAGAGGGGATAGGGGACACCCCTGCAGCATCCCCTGTGCCACTGAAAAGGCATCAGACATGAGGCCATTAGCAGAAACAGGGGCCACCGGTCGCGCATATAAGAACTGGATGAGCGAAGGAAGATTGTTGGGTGTACCATATCATCGGAGGGTCTCAAACAGAAACGACCATGCCAGGAAATCAAAAGCCTCTTCGGCATTAAGAATGCGACAGCTGCCCTAACCTCAGTGTTAATTTGACTGATCACTGCAAATACTGTACAGAGGTTTGATGTTGTGGATCTATGCAGGACAAATCCTGACTGTGCAGGAGCGACTATGCGCTCAAGCAGTAGGGAGAGAGCCTGGTAGCAGTTATTTTAGCAAGGATCTTGTTATCACAATTTATTAATGAGAGGAGTCAATACGAGGCACATGCAGTGGGATCTTTACAGGGCTTAGGGAGAAGAGAGATGATTTCTTCTTTCATAGAGGGGGGCAATTTCCTGTCCTGAAGTGCCTCTGTGCAAACCACAATGAGGTGAGTAGAAGGATATTTTGGCATGCCTTACAAAAATCAATAGAGTGTCCATCAGTGCCAGGGGCCTTGGTGCCAGCAAATGAATCAATGGCAGCAAATACTTCCTCTTGGATGACTCAGAAACTGTCGATGACAGTCCTCAAGTGACACCAACCCCACTCCATCAAGGTAGTTGATAATATCACTCTGGGGCCTAGTACCTGCTGTAGGGTAAAGATAGAAGTATTAATGTATGAATGCAGCTGTGTTGATACCGTCAGGCTGTGGGCAATGATGTTCAGGATGCAGAGGATGGTTGTCCTTTTGGGCCTGTAGTGGGCATTGGCATTGTCTGGTGTTAGGTCTGTAGGGCTGGTGCATTTCCTGAATGTCCGCTGTCTTTGTCTGCGCTGCCTCTGTGGTGGTCCGGGGGGGCGGAGTGGGTCCGTTGGGGGGGTGGCGGTCCTGGGGGTGGTGGCGGTGGGTGTTGTTGGCCCCTCTGGGCTCCGGGGTGCATGGTGAGTGGCTCCATGGCATCTGTTGTTCTTCATGTGTGGCTCTAGGCTGGGCTCCCTTTGATGGTGCAGCTTGTCGTCCAACTTTACACCAGGTCAGAGCAGGTGTTAGTTTCCTGCTGCTAACGCGCCTTATCGCCTGTTTTGTGGTCTTATCACCGATGTGGCTGGTCGTTGAGAATGTTGAGGTGTGGTGTTGTCGCGGGTTTTTGCTCGGGAACGCCTACTCTGCATCTCATTAGTGTTAGTTGCCGGGGTAATCTGTGGCAATGTTTTTTGCGACTGCTTTCGCAGGAAAACTGGTGTTATGGGCTGTTAGCACCAGCTTGTGAATGGGGCGGTAAATTTAGCGCGACTTTGGCTGCGATAAAGTGCCGATAACTCGGCGATAGCTCCTTGAGAATATGCCCCATAGTCTCGCTCCAGATGAAGTACTTTTGTCTCTAGCTTAGGAACTGTTTCTTCCATACAACTTTCCTGTTACCAATAGTAGGCCATCTCTCTCTACTGAATGACTGTCTTAAAAGCTTTCAAAGCATAAGGAAGGATAAGGTGGTGTGAACATTCAAGTGGAAATAGGATTCTGCCTCGTCTCTGAGGTATTGGGAGAATTTTGTGGCATTCAACCGTCAAGCTCCATGTGGCACCTTATTTGTGCTCCACTGTCACATGATCTGAGAAAATAGTGAGGTAATGCTGAGAAGCATATATAGGCTCTAGTTTGGGGCTATAAGCCTCACACACACATCAATAACCTGCATTGAGGCTGCCCAGGAAGGGAGGGAGGGGAGAAGCCTAGCGTGTATCAGTGTGCCTTTTCAATAGAAATAACAGTCTAGGTTCATGAAAGCATTAAAATCACCACCGATCACAGTTACACATGGGTTGGCATCTGTAATAAGGAAAGCTAACTTTGCCAAACGTTAGTGTGAGGCTGAGGGAGTAAAATCAATACATGCTAGAGTCCAGGATTTGCCTTCATCCAACCCTAAATCTTTATTATCTATTTGCTGAGTTCTTGGAAACTATAAAGGGAAATAATTTGTTCAGGACAATAACAACCCGTCTAGAACCCTCCATAAATCTTGCATGAAACACTTGTGCTTACCCTTCTTACTGATACGCATTTGCCCATTCAGGGCTGAATAGTCGATACTAGGGAGTTAATATTGTGAATAGTACATGTAAATACGATTACATAAGCACCTGTTTTTCAGCAATTTTCATATATAATGAATGCTGGTTAGAATAACGGACTTTACATTGTCCACAAGTGTTTAATTATTGATTCCTATTCCCCCTAAATATCGTGTTTTTAATGTAATTTTATACTGCACTATTGCACTTTACACTTTGGTGACTGCACGATTAAATGTAGAAAATACGTTCAAAGATGGCCGCCATGAAATTTGCCAACAATGTTTTGTAAGTCTATTTTTGATCTTCACAAAAGACACTGATGTATTGTTATTTTAAATACTGCCGTGTTTCCACAGAGAAACTGACATTGAAAAAGCCGCAAGGCGAAACGCGTCTGTCAGTGCAGGGGGTCTGCACAATAAAGCACTTTGCTTCAATTTACTCTCGTGTGTGCTTTCCATTTGGCGTCGGAAGGGTTCGCCTGGTTTCTGTAATATATATATATATATATATATATATATATATATATATATATATATATATATATATATATATATATAAATATATATTACCTACTGGCGGTCGCCAGTAGGGAGTTATAGTTAGGACCTTGTTTCTATTCAAAAAGCGTTTTTCTTTTGCCAATATCTTTGGCGCCGTTTGATGAATCTTCACAAAATTTTCAAAACTAATGGCCCGCTCAGGTTAGCTCTTGTCTTGAAAGTTTCGGGGTGATTCGTCAAGCGGGAGCTGAGAAAAAAAGGGGGGTCCCAAAACGCGTTTTCCCCATGTTAATTTCCATAGGAAACTTTAGACAAGGCTACAGCCCAAACTGCTGAACGGAATTACACCAAATTTGGCAAAAAGGTAGCTCTTGGTTCAGAAAGCACCCATTTTTTTAAATGGTGTACATCCGTTCAGTAGTTTTTTAAATAATAAAGGAAAAATAAATGTATATATCTGGGCGGAGCCTAACCACACATCTCATCGTGAGATCTGATTGGCTGTCAGCACTTCATCCAAGAAGTGTTGGCAGCCATCTTGGGACCAATAGCACCCCATTTAAATGCATTGTAGTGAATGGAAGGTTTTGAGGGTCACCAAAAGGAGACCGTATAAAGGGTGATAAGACTTTAGTTACATTATAAATCATTTGTTGATGGTACCATACTAATTTTAGGAATTGTGGTGTGTTCTAAGGTGATTTTACCCTGTGAAAAAGCCTTCTGCTGGGATATCATGAATCATGTTTGAGAGAAAACTATTTTCTCATACTTTTCCCGTAGAGGTTTGGAAGGTGATCTAGAAGCTAAAATGAGAGCATATTTTCTGTAAATTCACATTATCTTTCTCAGTCATGTGAGAATGAAGTCTGACATTCTCAGTAAAACATGTACATCCAACAAGGGCAGAGACTGTCAGTTGATTCCTTTGTGTTCTACTGCAACTTCCCAGAGTGTTCTAAAGACCAACTAGAGCGCTAACAGTCTTACATATGACAAAAGTATGGCACACCTGAAGCCATCTTGATTGGAATAAAGTGGTAACACTTAAACATTTAATTTAAAAAAGAACAAAATGAGGGGGTTCCTTTTGCCATAGAAATTATGATTAGTGTTGCAGAAAGAAAAATTAGGGCACATTTTGAGTGACTTCTCAAATCCTCTTCTATTTCATTAAAACATTCTGACATGCAGACTGAAAGATGCACTTTCAATACCAGCAGCAGACTTCCCTGGTGAGCAGTAGCTTTACTACAGTGATCTAATGAGCAACTAGAGTGCTAACATTCTGAATTTATGGCAAATGTGTGACACATCTGAATGCCTTCTTGATGGAATCAAAGTAAACAAGCATTGGCATAGCCAATAGGTCTCACCTTTGGGACCTTATAAGTATTTAGCCATACAGCACATTATCCTGGGTGCATGATCTCCGATGAGGGACAAAGAGGTAATGCTCAGATTTAACTTAGTTATTCCTAGTCTTCTGAAGACTGCCAATATTTAATCTTACTGAAATAACCAGGCATGGGTTCCATGGAAACCTACATTTATAAGGACACTCAATGTACCATTACTGAGCCATATCAGAAAGACTGTGTGTCACTCAGAGCCTGGTGAGATGCTAAAAGCTACTGTGTAAAGAGCCGACGGTTGCAGAAAAGGAGTGGTCATTTTGGGATTACTTACCACACACAGCCAAGGGTAACTTCATTCCGGGCAATCATTCTGAAAATGAATCCCTTCCTCTCCTAAACGTCCGGACTTTGGTAGAAGACCTCTTCTTGGGCAAAACAGTACTCATTGGCCTCCTAAAAGACACCGATCAAAGTCATTCTGTAAGCAGAACACGACTAATCACCAACCAAAGAAAGTTTAAGCACACTTTCCTACATTGAAAGAACTGCATTGTTTCTCTTTCCCCTGTGAGAACCCAGTTCAAATCCTGCTGCGTGATAAGATACGCAACCAAATAACTTCCATGCCAGTAAAATCTGCCACTTCTGTGGCACCAGAACTAACGGGAGTGCATTCCTGCCTGCGCAAGAAATCCAAAAGACTTAAAGAATGACCTTAGCAACAGGTATTCTCTGCACAGACAGACCCTGGCGCAACCTCCCTTCGCATGTTAGATTTGCTCCTTTGCTGATGCAATTAGGGAAAGGTCTAATACCCCCTTCTTCAAACTGTGTACAATCTTAAGACTACATCCCTTCCCTCCCTCGACCTCACTGGACTGCTGTGTTGCGTTTCTTCTATTTATTCATGCTTCTTGCCCTCAGTTCTCATTTTAAACATATCAATCAATCAATCACAGAATTTGTAAAGCGCACTACTTACCCGCGAGGGTCTCAAGGCGCTAGGGAAAAAAGGGGGGGGGGTGCTGCTACTGGTCGAACAACCAGGTCTTGAGTAGCCTCCTGAAGGTCAGCAGGTCTTGGGTCTGTCGTAGGCTTAGTGGAAGGGTGTTCCAGGTCTTGGCGGCGAGGTGGGAGAAGGATCTGCCGCCGGTGGTAGTTCTTCGAATGCGAGGGACGGTGGCGAGGGAGAGGTCGGCGGAGCAGAGTTGGTGGTTGGGGACGTAGAAGAGGAGTCGTCTGTTGAGGTAGGCTGGGCCAGTCTTGTGGAGTGCCTTGTGTGCGTGGATGAGGAGTTTGAAGGAGATTCTCCTGTCGACGGGGAGCCAGTGCAGGTTCCTCAGGTGGGGGGTGATGTGGCTGTGGCGTGGTACATCGAGGATCAGGCGTGCGGAGGCGTTTTGTATGCGTTGCAGTCGCTTGATGAGCTTGGCCGGGGCTCCCGCGTAGAGGGCGTTCCCATAGTCAAGTCTGCTACTGACGAGGGCCTGGGTGACTGTTCTTCTTGTGTCTGTCGGGATCCACCTGTAGATCTTGCGAAGCATGCGGAGGGTGTTGAAGCAGGAGGATGAGACTGCGTTGACTTGCTTGGCCATGGAGAGCGTTGAGTCGAGGATGACTCCCAGGTTGCGTGCGTGGTCGGTGGGTGTCGGGGCTGCTCCCAGCATTGTTGGCCACCAGGAGTCGTGCCAGGCTGAGGGGTTGGAGCCGAGGATGAGGACCTCTGTCTTCTCCGTGTTCAGTTTTAGTCGGCTGATCTTCATCCAATCGGCGACGGCCTTCATTCCTTCATGGAGGTTGGATTTGGCAGCGAGGGGGTCCTTGGTGAGGGAGAGGATCAGTTGAGTGTCGTCGGCATAGGAGATTATGTTGAGGTCGTGCTGTCTGGTGATGTGTGCGAGCGGGGCCATGTAGATGTTGAACAGTGTTGGGCTGAGGGACGATCCCTGGGGTACGCCGCAGATGATCTTGGAGGCTTCGGATCGGAATGGTGGGAGGCGGACTCTCTGGGTTCTGCCGGCGAGGAAGGAGGTGGCCCATTCCAGGGCCTTGTCTCGGATCCCTGCGTCGTGGAGGCGTGCGCGTAGAGTGCGGTGGCAGACAGTGTCGAAGGCCTGATGTCGTCGGTGGCGGCGATGAGGGCAGTCTCAGTGCTGTGGTTGCTGCGGAACCCCGATTGGGATGGGTCCAGGATGCTGTTTTCTTCGAGGTATCGGGTTAGCTGTTTGTTGACGATCTTCTCGATGACCTTTGTAATGCCACAAATCTAGCAGCAGGATCCTTATATGATACCATGTACAGCTACTAGCTTCCTTTGGAGGGTAGGTTGGAGCTGTATAATAAGTACTACAAAAACAAATTCCCAAGATCCTGCAGAGGCTAATAATCGATATGTCCTTTTCCCCACCCCTTCACCGGACATGGTATGCTGGAGAGTCATTCCCAACAGGAGGAGACCCTACAGGCCAGTTAGTAGCTTCCTATCACATACACAACCCAGAGATTGAAACAAAGACGTCTACCATCATGGCATACTTCACTCGCTTTAATTAAAGGGTTGGAGACAACAGCACTGCTGATGTTGGATTCGACCAGGTGATGGTAAAAACTTTTCTTGAAACCAGCAGACTTTTCCAATTACAAATAGCAAAATATGAAAAATGTATGCAAACTAGGCTTCAATTTCTTGCAGAGCAAGAAACACACCTGCAACACTGCCCGACAAAAAGTAATACCATACTTATGCACTACAACTGAAGACCAACTGTGTCTAAACACAAAAGGTTGACAGTTCATTAGTAAAGCTCTACAGCATTAAAATAAGTCCTAATGTTAGAGGAAACACTATCAATGGAGACAAAATATACATTTTGATAATCCCCTCCCAAAAATATATTCCATCCACATAGTCAAGAAACCAAACACTACGTGGCGAAGTGTCTGAGGTACAGTATACAAATAGTCAACCCATGAAAACAAAGCCATTGTCTTCGCTAATGACAGCACTCGAAATGTCTTCACTTAAGAGCTTTTGAAGTAGTCGACTTTAAGACCTCGCAGGGATGACTTCAGAGGCTCTGGGGATGTACTAACAGTCAAAAGCACCTGGTGCACAACAAGCCCCATCAGCACCTATGTAGTGGCGTCAACACTATATTCATGAGCGAGAACGGCGAGCCAGGCAGAGGCGGAATTAGCCCACCAAGTCTCCATACTTTGGTAAGAGTGGTCAAGAGCTGACTTCTTATACACTGCACAAAATCCTAAATAAGTGCATCAAGATATCCTGATTGCGTAGCACAAGATTTATATTCTGTGCATTTAATAGGACGCCATAAAAAGGTTAATTAAAAAACTGGAATCTTCTCAAGCGGCATGTGTCCATTAAAGACTGGCAAATCAGACTGACTCTGCTCCAGCCCTACTGGGCACAACATTACTTATGCCACAGGGAAAAACAGGATCCAGAAGACACATTATCCACCAAAATCACTTGAGACATCCATCCATCAACTCGGTTCACAAGGAAAAAAGAAAGGCAACTTCATGCCTGAAAGTTGTGTTCTGGTTAAAACAGGGGGAGGGTGGCTTTATGATTAGGTCGCTAGATTTCTCTAATGATATACACATGTTGCAGGTGGGTGCAGATGACAAACTCCGTGCCAGCCCTACTGGACTCTGCAGGAGGCTTCCTGAAAGACGATGGCTTGTAGCCACCACTAACTGCTAAGAAAGGAAGCTGAAAGCGTCACTCTGGGCACATCTCTCAGCTGTACTTGCTACATCCAGCGGTGGACTCAATTCATTTACTAAAGAAAGGAGCTCGGAAACAATCATCTCCAAGTCAGGCACCGGAATTCCAGGGAGCGGATCCAGCCAGTGGGTTGGAAGGCATGGGAGGGGGCTGCTCATGACTTATCATCCAGGCAGTCGACTTGCTGCCTCTCTGGTTATCTTCCACTTCAGGAGGGGATTTATCGGAAAGAAAAGCGCAACTGTACTAGTGCAAGGGTTAACTAAGGCATTCTCCTCCTGAAGGCGAAGATATTGTTTCTTTAAAATGTTAGAGCCTTAGCAAGAACAACATACGGAAAAAAGGAACCTTCAGAAAAAAAATACATACATTTCAAAAATGCCACAGACATAAGAAAGCCTTGCAAAACCAAGCTAGCATATTATAGAAAGAAAACCTTAGAACGCATCACGCACAGGCCTAACGGAAATGCATGGTGCACAAGCTTAACTAAAACAACATGCAAAACAAGCACTGAAACACAAGTGCGACCCGCGCCGCGTGCCGCGAAAGTGAAACAGTACTCCGGGTTAAAGAACTGGGAGGGGTGGGGGGAGTGCGATTCCCTTGCGGGAGCGAGCGGCGCCAGGAGCGATAATTGCTACCATATGGCGCCAGCTGCTCGCTCCCGCAAGTGAATCGCCAAACATGCACGAGTTGCCATTGAAGGCAATGGAACGCGTGCACGTTTTTGGCTGAAAAGCCGAATTGATTGCAAAAGGTCTTTTTGCCTATGCAGCGCATGCGCGCTGCGTAGGCGAGACCTAAAACTGAAAGTATTTCCTACTGAGGAGACTGCAGTAAATGAGGAAATTAGGAAACTTCATAACAAATAAGTCTCCCAAGATGGCCACCAGAGACAAAAGAGCCCAAATGTAGCACAAATATCACCCAGATGTAGCCCACGTATAGCCCAATGACGGAATGTCCCAGAGTGTTCTAAAGAACAACTAGAGCGCTAACAGTCTTACTTATGACAAAAGTATGGCACACCTGAAGCCATCTTGTTTGGAATAAACTGGTAACACTTAAAACATGTCATTTAAAAAGGAACAAAATGAGGGGGTTAATTTTGCCATAGAAATTATGATTAGTGCTGAAGAAAGAAAAATTAGGGCACATTTTGAGTGACTTCTCAAATCCTCTTCTATTTCATTAACAAATTCTGACATACAGACTGAAACATGCACTTTCAATATCAGCAGCAGACTTCCCTGGTGAGCAGTAGCTTTACTACAGTGATCTAATGAGCAACTAGAGTGCTGACATTCTGAATTTATGGCAAATGTGTGACACATCTGAATGCCTTCTTGATGGAATCAAAGTAAAAAACTGAAAGTATTTCCTACTGAGGAGACTGCAGTAAATGAGGAAATTAGGAAACTTCATAACAAATAAATCTCCCAAGATGGCCACCAGAGACAAAAGAGCCCAAATGTAGCACAAATATCAGCCAGATGTAGCCCACGTATAGCCCAATGACAGAAGTGTGCAAAACACTTTTTATTTTTTTATTTTTTGCAGTTTTTTATAGTGCAGACTGGTCAGGTATTGGAGTGCTTTACATGAGCATTGGTTACATCACACAAGGACAAATTCATTTTGGTTGTAGACATGGGGAGAGTAAGTGATTTGACCAGAATCACAGAATGTCGAGCTGAAGCAGAAACTCCAACCTGGTTCCCCAGTTGCAAAGTCTGCAGCTCTGGAAGTAACACCACATCCTCTCCCCTAAGTGCAACATTTAATCAAGTGGTCAACTGGATAAAAAAACATAAAGATAACAAATAATTTAAAAGTGCTTTGTCGCTATTCAGAAAACTCAGAAAATATGTCCTCATTTTAGTTTTTTAGAGCACTAACCATAATTTCGATGCAAATAAGACCCTCTCATTTCTGTAATTTCTAAAGGAAATGCTCTAGGTATTACAGTTTTGATTACATCAAGATGACGTCAGCCGTGCCACACTTTTGTGATAAATATAGAATGTTAGTAATCTAGTTGTTCATTAGGATACTGTTGAGAGGCAGAGGCCAGGGGCAGGGACTCAGAAAATTGAAGACACGTAGGAGGGTGCAGAGGCAACAATTTGACCACACTGGGCAGGCAGGAAGGGCAGTGGCAGCACAACATACTATGGAGGGCAGTGGAAAGGGGGGCAGAGGCAACAAACCAACAATGCAGGACAGGCAAGAGATGCTGTGGCAATACAATAGACCATTGTGGGCAGAAGAAAGAGGCAGTGGTAGTACAACCATACATGCCAACAGACCCGATTCAGCCAGGAAACGCCCAATGTTTTTAAGCCCAAATGGGCTTTATTTGATCTGTCTCCTGTCTACAATCTCCTCTTTTTCAATGGGGGGAAAATCAATACCCCAGTTTTTTTTTCAAAATCTCCCTCTTACCAAGTTCAAAATGTTAGCAAGTATGGTACATTGGATCATGAAAGGCAGGAGGAATTGGGGTAGGGACATGGACTCGGATAACAGAGGACAGGAGGGATATGGACAGGTGCACCAAACTGACCTTACAGGGCAGGCATCAGGGTTTGCAGCAGCACAATACACCACACAGGGCATGCGGGAAAGGAGTGCAGCACAACAATCCATGGAAAGCAACAGGGAGGGGACAGGACCATGCACATGGACAACAGAGAACAGAGGGGAAAGAGGCAATGGCAGCTAGCTGACCATAATGGACAGACAGGAGAGAAAGCTGCAGCATAACGGACCATAAAGGGCAGGAGTTAGGGATCAGGGGCATTACAATGGAATCGATAAGCCAGGAGGGAGGGAATAGGGGTCTGCACATGGAAAACAGAGGGCAGGGGGCAAGGGGGCAGGGCAGGAGGAGCAAGCTGACAATGGAGGTCAGGCAGGATGGGCACTAGAAGCAAGACACACCATGGAGAGCAACAGTGAGACTATAATGGCATACACACAGACCACGGAGAGAAGGTGGGAGGGGGTCAGGGGCAGCTAGCTGACCACACAGGGAAGGTGGGAGGGGCTGTGGCAGCACAGAAGACCATGCATGTCAAGCGGGAGGGTTAGTGGCAGCACAATGGCCATGATGGGCAAGAAGGAGGGGGCAGGGGCATGCACAAAGGACCATGGAGGATAGAAGGGAGGGGTAGGAGCTGAGCACAGACAAGAGAGTTCAGGGGAAGGGGCCTCACAACAGACCATGCGGGGCAGGCAGGAAGAGCAGTTTCAGCACAACAGACCAGGGAGGGCAGAAGGGTGTGGCAGTAAAATGGACCATGGAGGACAGGAGGAAGGGGATAGGGGCATGGCACATGGACTGGCAGGGTGGAGGTGGCAGGGACAGGTTACAGTCATCTGACAATGCTAGGCAGGTGGGAGGGGAGTGGCAGCTCAACAGAACACTCAGAGTAGATAGGAGGGGCAGGTCCATGGAACATGGTGGGCAAAAAGGATGGAGCAGGGGCATGCACAAAGACATCGGAGGGCAGGGGGAAGGACAGTAGGGGCAGCAAGCTAAGCACAGAGGCTAAGCAGGAGGTCAATTATGGGGCATAGAATTGGGCAATGGAGGGCAGGAGGAGTGGACTGGGACATCATGCTAAATGGAGGCCAGTGGCAGCACATCAGACCATGCATGGCAGGAGGGAGGAGGCTAGTGCATGGATTCAGACAACAGAGGATAGGGAGGAGGTGGATGGGGCAGCAAGATAACTGTTCAGAGAAGGCGGGAAGGCCAGTAGCAAAACACCGGCCACACAGGGCTGTAATGAGGGAGCAGGGGCATGGACTTGGACAATGGATGGCAAGGAGGAGGGGAGGCAGGAGCAGCAAGCTTAGGTGGGGACAGCACAATGCCTGGCCAGGCCCTGCTTCCAACCCCCCACCATCCATTGTAATAGGCATCTTACTTAACGTTAAAAAAACCCTAGAAATTCGCTGAAAAAAACAAAGATTACAGGGACGTTATAGTTAGACTCAGATTTCACTCGTACAAAACCAGTGAAATTCAGCAGTTATAGTTACCTGAGCTAACTATAACTTACGCCCCCGCAATGCACTGCTTATGACCTCAGACATTACATAATTCATGACATGATCAGTGACATCACTCATGACATCTCAAATGAGCTGTAAATGGAATGGAACTAAAATCGCTAGAACTTTATTTAGGGATAGTGTGTGTATATTAACACCCATTTTTTTCTTTTCTTTCGTGTAAGAACCATTATAATACGCAACGTGCCCAGATCAATATGGCTGATAGCCTTTCACTTTAAAGTAACGTGTAGTCCATTGTTTATGTTGATGTTTGCAATCCTAAGTATGTTTATTATGAACAAGTCACGTTGACGAACATACAGGTACGGCGGTCACGGGGCAAGATATGCTGAAATGACATTGTGTGCATATTAACACTTGTTTTCTTTTCTTTATTGTATCAATTCCTGAATTTTCACATCGTGACCAGGCCAATATGGCCGCCAGCTTTTTGGATTAAAGTATATGTAGTCCTTTGTTAATGTTGGCAACTGGAGGCATTTTTACATTTAAATAAGGAAGCTACAATGACGTCTTGTATCGTTATCAAGGTTCGGACGAGCCGAAACGCGGGGATCGCGTCCTTTGCAGATTAAATACTTCCAAACTACAACTTGAGTGCTGATTCCTTCCTTGTAAGAGTGAGAGGAGATTGAATACATATATATAAAATTCACTGAAAAACCACAGGTTTCAGGGACGTTATAGTTAGAAATTAGCATTTAAAAAACCTTAGATATTCACTGAAAAAACCACAGGTTTCAGGGACGTTATAGTTTGTCTGACATTTCACTCGTACAAAACCAGAGAAATTCAGCCGTTATAGTTAGCTGAGCTAACTATAACTCATGCCCCCGCAATGCACTGCTGATGACGTCACATATTACATCCCTCATGACATGGTCAGTGACATCACTGGCGACATCACTGATGACATCTCAAATTACATCACTGATGATATCACTCATGACATCATCCAGTGACTGTGAGGGTTTCTAAAAAGTTTAAGAATGTGATATATATATATGATGATTCAGTCAGTGTGTGACTGACTGTATAAGTGAATGATTATACGTGTCTGGGTGAATGTATGGGTGAGTGACTAATCTGTGTGAATGTCTGTATCAGTCTGTCAGTTGGTGTGTAGGTGGCTGCATGGGTTGGTGAATAGGTATATGAGTGTCTATATGGGTTATTGATTGGTTGTCTGAGTACATGTATGGGTGCCTGAGTGTCTGTGTGTTGTGTGACTACCTGCATGGATGTGTGAGTGGGTGATTCACTGGGTGTATGGGTTCATGAGTGCATCTGCGAGGGGCTGTATGGGTGAGTGAGTGCATATGGCTGTGTTGGTGAGTGAATGGATGTCTCAGTGGTATATGTATGAGTAACTGCATATGTGAATGGCAGTATATTAGAGTGTTGGAGTATATAAGTGACTGTATGTGAAAGTGAGTGATTGTGGGAGTGGATGTATGGATGAGTGTGTGCTTGTGTCAGTGATTGTATAAGAGGGTAAGTATGTGTTAGTATCTGTGAATAAGTGAGGTGGTGTGTGTATAACTGTATAGGTGAGTAAATGGCATTGTGATTGACTCTTTGGGTGACTGACTAGGTGTGTGAGTAACTCTATGGGTGAGTGGTGATGTGTGAGTGTCTGTATGGGTGTATGAGTGCATATAATAGTGACTGTATTGATGAGTGACTGCATGTATGAGTGACTGTATGGGTGAGTAAGTGGATGTGTGTGTAGACCTGAATCAGTGAGTGGGTATGTACTAACTGGTATTGGTGTGTCTATGGTTTCGAGAATGGTAGTCTGTATTTTAGAGTGGGTGTATGAAAGGTTATTGTAGGGTGTGAGTAGGTGCATCAGAGATTAAGTGGATGATGCCATCAGTGATGTCATCAGTGATGTCATTTGAGATGTCATCAGTGATGTCACTGACCATGTCATGAGTGATGTAATATGTGACGTCATCAGCAGTGCATTATGGGGGCGTGAGTTATATATATATATATATAAACTCTCTACAAAGTCACTGGAAGATTCTAACAAGGGATGAAGATTTGAAAAGGGTCACATCTGGCCACCTTAACATCACATACAAAAAAGCATCTTCGCTGGGGGATATCCTGACACACAGCCACTCTCGGAGAGCAGATCGCAGTGGAAGTAAAAGCCAATGGTTGAGAGCGAGAGGATTCTTTAAATGTCCAAAATGCAAAGCTTGCAAATATGGTGTAAACCAACAGGAGACAACTACCTTGATGGGTGAAAAGATTACCATCAGAGAGAGAATCACGTGCGAAATCACACATGTGGTTTATGCCCTCAAATGTGAATGTGGCAAAGAATACATTGGAAGTACTGTGAACAAGCTGAAGTTGCACATTTTACAACATCTAAGAGCAATTAAGAACAAAGACTTTGCATATGCAATCGCCAAACATATGTGGAAAGAACATGAAGGGAACCACGATAATCTAAGATTTTATGGCGTGGAGCATATTCCCCTGAACATTGCAGGAGGAGATCGAGAACTGTTGCTGAGAAAAGCAGAATCCAAATGGATAATTATGAAAGGAACTGAAATTCCATGGGGACTTAATGCGGATGCAGAATTGCACAACTTTTTGTAAACTCTCGAAACCGTCATTTCCAACAGAACTTTGTCCAAACCTACAATCAGGGCAAAAAGTGTTGTCTATAATATGATGCCTAAATGATGTTTTTATATTAATTTTTAGGATTTCTGGTTCAAAACTTATTGAGTTGTTCCCCCCCCCCTCTTTTCCTCTTCTTTTTACTAGCACTGGCACTTTAGTAGGGCATTTTTGTCTTAAATATTACGGAGACGGGTAGATTACAGATCATCACTAAAAACATATTTGAGAAATATTAACAATAAGAGGGGATATTCATAGTTACTCTATAATCTGTCCTACCCTCAACCTCTGATGGAGACCTTAGATTTATGCTTGGATGTCGGTAATATTTTGTATGCATATCAATAGCAATTTTAATAGTGCAACTTTGTAGCGTAAAAAAAACTTCAGGTACTTCCTCGAGAACATATAACATTGTGCATCCAATAGTGTTTTTGTGATCTTAAGGTACTTCACCGATTATGAGACACCTTTAGAAACATCTTTATGTATTATATATATTTAAACAAATTTGCACAATGCACTTTAAAAGGTATCTCTGTACTTCTGTATTTCTGTACTTCTGCACAATGCACTTTAAATTGCATCTTTGCACTCAATTTTTAATATCAACCAATGTCAAACATCTACAGTATAATGTATATTTTTAAACATGAATGTGATGATATTGATGTTCCATTACTAGTTGGAAGGAATTGGACATTCAATCCTGGAATTTTTACGTAATAGTTTGTGTGCATACTAATAGCAACTTTAATAGTGCAATCCTGTAGCGGTTTTAAAACATCAGGTACTTCACCGAGAATATTGTGCATCTAATAGTGTTAGGCACATAAGATACTTCACCGATTATGAGACACCTTTACAAACATCTTTATATATTCTACATATTCAAACAATTGCACAATGCACTTTGAAAGGTATTTTGTACCTTTGCACAGTGCACTTTAAATTGCATCTTTGCACTCAATTAATGTTTTAATATCAATCAACGTCAAACATCTATTTTCAAACATGAATGTGAAGACACTGATGTTCCATCACTGGTTGAAAGGAATTGGACATTTAATCCTGGAACGTATATGTATATACCCCTTCTTTTACTTGGTAATTTGCACATGTTGCCTATATTATGAATATTGCCTAGGATATGGATAACAGATGTTATTATGAAGGCATGGTGCATCATCTTCTTTTTCCCTTGTTTTTAAAGCTTAGGTACTTTACCGCTCATAAAACAGGTTTTAAAGTGATGAAATGAACATGGTAAAACATCATCAAGTCTCCGTTTTAAAAGTATGAGTACTTTTTGGAATTGATTACATGTAATCTATGAAACACTGTAATAGGACACTGTTCCTTTAGGAACCAGTACTTTGGGATGTTTTTTGTAAAAGAGGGAGGGTCCAACCTACCTCTTTATAATCACCTTGCACTAGTTATCATGTGACCCGGACGAAGGCCTCTGGCCGAAACACGTAGGTCGTTTATTTGTCTCTGTTTGCACTCTGCACGTTTGAAAAAGGAAAAAATAATGGAGAACAAATAGAAAAATAAAAAAGATCTTGTTGTAACTGCTACTTGCTGTGGACTTGCTGTCATCAGTGCTGCCTTTCTGTGTCCCTCGGAAATCTTAGTGAAAGCGATGTGAGGAGAGACGCAGGAAATCTCTTTCCAGTAAAACGTGGTGTTGGACCACGAAGGACAAGCACCCGAACGCGGAGCGGCTGGCCGGATCATCCGACGCTTTGGCGGTGTACTCCTGAACGGCGCCTGCTTCCGGGACTCAAGACTCGTGCAATCGACCATTAGTAAGGTAACTGGGCTTTTTGGCATTCGGCTAGGTGGGAGGTGAGAGAGGAGAGGGCTGTTGGTAGCTTGGTGGTATCTCCGTAGGGGTGTGTCACCATTAGCTGCGACCACGGCAATATTTTTCGACTGCCGGAACACCTGCATGCCGAGATTCCAATCCAGTGAACCTAATATTTCGAATGGTGAAGGGGTTGATGAGTCCCGTAGTTCGGTCTCCAGGGGAATCTCGATAGGAACCGCGACGAAGTAAAGCGGAATCCAATAGAGACTACAGCTGTGCTTCCCCACTGGAGTAATCTCAGCAATACGGCAATAAGTTACCAAGATCGTTTTTCTCCACGAAACAATGTAACAGAGACAAATTGGTAATAAAGGAACACCAAGACAGCAGTATGCAACCCGATAATAAAAATATTAAATCGGAAAACAATTCCAATAATTGAATCAGAAACGAAGTAAAATCACACCATATACATTGAAAGGAATAATAAAGGATAAAAAACAGACGGCACAATAGACAACATGCCGGACCGTTGGACAAAACGTGAGCAGCTATTAAAAGACATGTTCGATGATGAAGGAGAACTCACTGCAGGACATAGTCAATCACGCGCACACAAAATTGGGGCAACAAATACACCAAAACAACTCATGAGGGACCTGGAACAGGCAAGGATAGTTGAAATTAACAAATGGTGGGAAAGTGTCACTCTAAAGAAATATATTGATTGCAAAAGGATACCCAGAGGCCTACGAATTTTCGTTTTGCCCACCCTGAGCGATGTAGACCCCAACCTCCTCTCCAAATGGCAATCAGATACAAATGAATGTTCAATGAAATTAATCAACACGCTGATTATACATGCGGAGAGAAGATTGACCCAAACAATGGAGAAAGTGAAAGATTTAGAAAAATTGTTAGAAAACTTCAAAGAAACACCAGAGGGCAATAAAGCATTTGAGGATCTGGAAAAGAAGCTGGACAAACACGAACAAGAAGTACAAAATAAAAAAGTACGGAAATTTCAGCGTGATAAGATTGACTATGCTACAGAAAGGGTGTATACCTTCGCAAGAAAGTATGATGCCAACTATAACAAACAATCCATGGACCGAGTATCCGACCCGGAAACAACAAGGATGGAGTCAGCAAGGATGTCCAGTGCAGAAAGCTCAGAGGTGAGCTCGAGAGATGAAGGGCTATCCACTGGCAGACAGGGGATGGATTTTTCCGGGGAAATGCATCTCGTGAGAATGACGATGCGAGGCAGAGGAAGGGGTGCCCCCAAAAAATGGAACACCAACAAAAAGAACCAGACGGGGCCACAAAAAACAAGCCCAAAAAAATGAGAGAATCAAAAAAATGAAAATGGCAACATTAGACCAAGACATTCAACGAAAAGAAAATAACTTGGTCATAAATCTTTCTTCAAGGGTTCTAACGACGAAACACTCAAAATTACTGAACAAAGGACTAGCTTTTTGCCCCTCCAACAATATGGACCTGGCTATGTCCAGGGTAGACTTGTATAAAGTTTGCCGGAAATTAAAATTAAAAAAGTACTTTGCTAGTATGCCGACAAGAGTGAGGGAACAACATAATCAAGAGACTTTGACACCATTAACCCTCAATGACATTCCACCGTTACTAACATTACACAGTCTAGAGTCTGAAAACAACGTTGATACACCTTCCGAAATTACTGAGACCATGATGAACACTCAGATTTGTGAGGAGAGTGCTATTGTAACCAACATGTCCACGAGTAGCAATTGCAAGACCCGATCCAGATTTTGTCCACAATTACCGGCAGGGAATCGAGTTGATGTATTTCAAGAACTTATGACAGAGGAACTGCACACTATATACATCAAAGAAAAGAAAAAGAACCATAAAAAATCTGGGAATATGACCAATGATGATAGATGGGCTCTAAATGATTTAAGAACAAATGACAACATTGTCATAAAACCCTCTGATAAAGGGGGAAATATTGTTGTCATGGACGCCCAAAAATATTATCTGGAAGTCAAAAGACAATTGAATGACATAACAAACTATGAAAGATTGAAGGAAGATCCAACACCAACAATCATGATTGAATTTCATAAGATGCTGCAAGACTGGCACCAAGATGGGCTACTGGATGAGAATGAATTGGAATATCTCTTAGTGAAACATCCTGTTACACCAACCATATATGTACTACCAAAGGTGCATAAAAACTTGGAGAATCCACCAGGACGTCCCATCGTCAGTTCATGTGGTTCCCTGTTAGAGAACACTTCAAGATTTCTGGACATCTTTCTCTTTCCATATGTACGAAATCTGCCATCCTATATTCGGGACTCGATGGACTTCTTAAACAGAATCGCTGATATACCCTGGAAAGAAGAATATACAATGGTGACGATCGATGTGATTTCATTGTATACTTCAATCAGGCATGAAGATGGGATCAAAGCCTGTGAGTTCTATCTCCGTTCAAGATCACTTAATGTTCTCCAACAGACTAATATGATCCTGGAAATGATGCATTTCTGCCTCACCAACAATATCTTAATTTTTGATAAGAAATTTTACAAACAAAGCAAAGGAACCGCAATGGGGACTTCCTTTGTGCCCACGTATGCCAACCTAACGATGGGCATGTGAGAGGCAGAACAAATCTGGTCAGATGTGAACAAGGAAATGATAGAGAGCATTGTACTCTGGGTACGTTATATAGACGATCTGTTTTTAATTTGGGAGGGGTCAACAGAAGATCTAAACACCTTCCTCAAATCTCTGAACAACAATTCTTTCCAATTTCAATTCACGTACAACATCAATAAGAAGGAGATAGACTATCTGGACATACATATCTACATAAAAGAACAGAGAATATGTACAACACTATTTCGGAAGCTAACAGCTTGCAACAGCATCCTTTCAGCAAACAGTGCTCATCCCAGATGTCTAAAATGGAGTGTACCCTACGGGGAATTCCTCCGAGCACTTAGGAACTGCTCGGAGGAGTCAGAATTCCTATTACAGGTTGATCAAATGTACAGCAGGTTATTGAGTAGAGGATATCCCCTAGTAGTCCTGGAAAATGCAAAATCAAGGGCTCTGAAGAGAAAGAGAGAATCGCTTTTACTACCAAAGAGCACCAATATTCAACCAAATGACAACTCTGAGGAAAATAAAATAAGATATATTACACAGTTTAACTCCTCGAGCAAGGCAATAAGAAACTCCCTACAAAGTCACTGGAAGATTCTGACAAGGGATGAAGATTTGAAAAGGGTCACATCTGGCCACATTAACATCACATACAAAAAAGCATCTTCGCTGGGGATATCCTGACACACAGCCACTATCAGAGAGCAGATCGCAGTGGAAGTAAAAGCCAATGGTTGGGAGCGAGAGGATTCTTTAAATGTCCAAAATACAAAGCTTGCAAATATGGTTTAAACCAACAGGAGACAACTACCTTGATGGGTGAGAAGATTACCATCAGAGAGTGAATCACGTGCGAAATCACACATGTGGTTTATGCCCTCAAATGTGAATGTGGCAAAGAATACATTGGAAGCACTGTGAACAAGTTGAAGTTGCGCATTTTACAACATCTAAGAGCAATTAAGAACAAAGACTTTGCATATGCAATCGCCAAACATATGTGGAAAGAACATGAAGGGAACCACGATAATCTAAGATTTTATGGCGTGGAGCATATTCCCCTGAACATTAGAGGAGGAGATCGATAACTGTTGCTAAGAAAAGCAGAATCCAAATGGATAATTATGAAAGGAACTGAAATTCCATGGGGACTTAATGCGGATGCAGAATTGCACAACTTTTTGTAAACTCTCGAAACCCTCATTTCCAACAGAACTTTGTCCAAACCTACAATCAGGGAAAAAGTGTTGTCTATAATATGATGCCTAAATGATGTTTTTATATTAATTTTTAGGATTTCTGGTTCAAAACTTATTGAGTTGTTCCCCCCCTCTCTTTTCCTCTTCTTTTTATTAGCACTAGCACTTTAGTAGGGCATTTTTGTCTTAAATATTACGGAGACGGGTAGATTACAGATCATCACTAAAAACATATTTGAGAAATATTAACAATAAGAGGGGATATTCATAGTTACTCTATAATCTGTCCTACCCTCAACCTCTGATGGAGACCTTAGATTTATGCTTTGATGTTGGTAATATTTTGTATGCATATCAATAGCAATTTTAATAGTGCAACTTTGTAGCGTATCAAAAACTTCAGGTACTTCACCGAGAACATATAACATTGTGCATCCAATAGTGTTTTTGTGATCTTAAGGTACTTCACCGATTATGAGACACCTTTAGAAACATCTTTATGTATTATATATATTTAAACAAATTTGCACAATGCACTTTAAAAGGTATCTCTGTACTTCTGTATTTCTGTACTTCTGCACAATGCACTTTAAATTGCATCTTTGCACTCAATTTTTAATATCAACCAATGTCAAACATCTACAGCATAATGTATATTTTTAAACATGAATGTGATGATATTAATGTTCCATTACTAGTTGGAAGGAATTGGACATTCAATCCTGGAATGTTTACGTAATATTTTGTGTGCATACTAATAGCAACTTTAATAGTGCAATCCTGTTGCGGTTTTAAAACATTAGGTACTTCACCGAGAATATTGTGCATCTAATAGTGTTAGGCACATAAGGTAATTCACCGCTTATGAGACACCTTTACAAACATCTTTATATATTCTACATATTCAAACAATTGCACAATGCACTTTGAAAGGTATTTTTGTACCTTTGCACAATGCACTTTAAATTGCATCTTTGCACTCAATTAATGTTTTAATATCAATCAACGTCAAACATCTATTTTCAAACATGAATGTGAAGACACTGATGTTCCATCACTGGTTGAAAGGAATTGGACATTTAATCCTGGAACGTATATGTATATACCCCTTCTTTTACTTGGTAATTTGCACATGTTGCCTATATTATGAATATTGCCTAGGATATGGTTAACAGATGTTATTATGAAGGCATGGTGCATCATCTTCTTTTTCCCTTGTTTTTAAAGCTTAGTTACTTTACCGCTCATAAAACAGGTTTTTACTTTGGGATGTTTTTTGTAAAAGAGGGAGGGTCCAACCTACCTCTTTATAATCACCTTGCACTAGTTATCATGTGACCCGGACGAAGGCCTCTGGCCGAAACGCGTAGGTCGTTTGTTTGTCTCTGTTTGTCTCTGTTTGCACTCTGCACTTTACAGAAACACACAGTCACTGGATGATGTCATCAGTGATGTCACTGACCATGTCATGAATGATGTAATATGTGACGTCATCAGCAGTGCATTGCGGGGGCGCGAGTTATAGTTAGCTCAACTAACTATAACGGCCGAATTTCTCTGGTTTTGTATGAGTGAAATGTCCAACTAACTATAACGTCCCTGAAACCTATGGTTTTTTCAGTGAATTTCTATGGGTTTTTTAAATGCTAATTTCTAACTATAACGTCCCTGAAACCTATGGTTTTTTCAGTGAATATATATATATACATATATATATATACATACATACATAATGTTTTTCAGAGAACAAGGGTACGCAAATCCAACACGGGAATCAGCGCGACCCACTGTGTGCTCCACAGCGGATTCGTGGATCCAGGCCCCAATTAAAAAAACACATACACCCACTAATAGACCTACATACCTACTCACACACTAACACCCACTCACACACCCACGTATACAACAACTCACACACCCATACAACCACTCACGCACTTACTGACAGACTCACCCAAATACTCACACACCCACTCACAGACCTACTATATATATACCTCAAGGAAATGTTTTTTTTTCCACCCATGCTTTGCAGAATATTCAGGGTAATATAAAGCTGTGGATACATGCGAGCCACACAACCCTGGATTTCAATGAGTCACTAGTTTTCAGAAATAAGTAGGGTTTGTAGATTCTCTACGTGCGGAGCGATAATAGGCTAAATTCTGCAGCCATCCCGATGGAGTGTGTGAGGACATTTTGAAGGCATGTTTATGATGTTTATGGGGCTTTCTGGTTAAGAAAAGGCTCTGGTTTTCCAGAAACCACATCACAAAGGACTCCTCTGCAAGTCTAGTTTTAGGAAAGCCCAGTGTTTGTAGGTTTCTGTTGGTTGTGGCTGACTCTAGTTCTGAATAGAGAAACCATCCTAATGGCAAGTGAGAGGTAATTGGGTGTTTGTAAGCATAATTCTCATGCTTGCACTGCAATCCAGGTATAAAATAGTGGTCTCTGCGCAAGACATTCCTCTCTGGATTCCTCAAGGGCTCTAGTTTTCAGAAGTGTCTGGAGTTGGTAGATTTCCCTGCCTGGTGGCTGACCCCAAGCCCAAATATCCAGCTATTGGCATCCCAATCATTGCAAGTTCAAATCGAAATTCTTGATGTTTCAATGATTTCAGAGAAGTGAAGACATGCTGAAAGACAAGATATTTGTGGTTCCCCACTGTTTTTGCTAAACCTTTTCTCACAGAAATATGATGAACATCTCTACTTTCACCTTAAGGTTGATGTTTGCATGGTAGTCTGGATTCATAACACAATTGAGATCCATATATGCCATGCTATCCTGAACTCCCCTGGATATCTAGTTTTCAGAAATGTCTGACATTGGTAGGTTTCCCTTGATGCTGCTTATACCGGGCCCAAATATCCCAGCTACCAACACACAAAGATTCAAGGTAAGTTGAAAGCAAAATTATTAATGTTGCCATGGTTTGTTTCAGGGCATTTCTGGCCTAGGCAGTTAAGCACACCCACAGAAGTGGGGTACTGTTTTTGTCTAGAGGGACACTGGGTGACAGGACTCTGGTCATTACTCACTTATTCCAGTACTTTACCTCACAGAAATGTGAAAATATTTCGTGATTTCGCTCAAGCATTTGACATTTTCTTGGAATTATGGGTAGGAAAAAGCAGTGGCATCCATGCAGGTCATACCACTTGGACTCCCTGAGTCTCTTGTTTTCAGAAATGTCTGGGGTTGGTATTATTCCCTAGACGACTGCTGAACCCAGGCCGAATTACCACAGCTACCAACATACCAAGAATCAATGTAAGTTCAAAAACAAAATTATTGATGTTTCCATGCTTCACATCGTGGCCTTTCCTGAGAGATAGATCAACCCATAGGAGTGAGATACTGTTTTTATAGAGAGGAGTGTAGGAGGACTGTATGGCAGGATTTTTATCGTTCCTCCCTTATTCTATATCTTTGCCTTAGAGGAACGTGAGGAAATTCTGTAGTTTTACCCATAGTTTGCTCATTTCAAGCTTAATAAGTAAGAAAAAGTAGTGGGATCGATGCAAGCCACACTAATATGGACTTACCCGTATCTCCAACTTTCAGAAATATCTGGGATTGTTAGGTAAACTTTGGTGCAGACAGAGCAGAGACCCAAAAATGGCAGGATAATACCACCACCACAGAAAGCTATCCTATCCAAACATTGTTTTCTCTCTCAACATGGTTGTGTTTTGTGTCTTTTGCTGTCTTATGTGATAGGACATGTGGGGTATTATTTCCTTCAGAAGAAGTTTAGAAATTCAGAATTGTAGGAAAGGTTGCTCTGTATTGGATTTCTCTATATTTTTGGCCTCTAACTTCTAAGTCAGTGTATAGATACAAAATGTTGATAAATGCACTCGGAATAACCTGCTGTTATTGGTTATGTAGTTTATGATGCGAATAACCCATATCCTGAAACTCAGGGGCATATTATCAAGAAACGGCGTTAAAATTATCGCCGCTTTAGAAAACTGCTGGAATCATGTTCTGGTGTCAACATGGGCTTCTATTGGAATTCTCAAGGGCATATTATCAAGCCCATTATTGCCGCTTTAGCAGCAGTTTTCTGCCGCTAAAGCGGCGATAATTTTAACGCCGTTCTTGATAATATGCCCCTCAGATTCTTGGGTCCATTTAAAAAATGCATAGCTTTCCTTCATGGACATCTTATTCATTAGATTTTTCTTTATGAAGTGATGCATGGTCGGTGCGCATTGAAAATTCACTGAAAGCGACGGCTCTGCTGATGCCTCTGATTAATTTTTAGGCAGGCAACAAACAGTACATATGGCTGAACCCTGTAGAGTCTGACAGCAGTAACAGTAAATTAATTTTATAGATTGGCTTCACTGTAGAAACCTACAGATGTAAACACTCTACCCTTTTTCTCTTTTTCCTACTTACTTTCACAATTATTTTAATTTCAGTTATTATTTTCTTTGCTAAAAGCTTAAGCAACCTACACAAACGACTCCTTGTAGAATTCAAAATGTCTAGTTTTTAGAATTCCATAGGTTTCTGGATGCAATCATTAGGTTCATAAGGAGTATTGACCCCACTTGGAAAATTGCTACAACTGGTGAAAAAATGCTTTTTTCAATTATGGCTCTATTTGAAAGCTGGGAAGAAAGGAAATCCTCATACTTTCTTGGATAGTATTCTTTTCCCTTTTGTTGTAAAACAAAAATCATTGCCCATTTTCCCTATATTCCCAATTTTCTCAGGCCCTTGCATGGTATTTCAAAAACCCTGGGCACCTTTATAATACCCAATCTATGGATAAAATGGAAATAAATGTGTCCTACATTTCTTTTAGAGTAACACACCACTAGCTGTCAGGTGGTTCACAGTGAAAGGACTCAAGAGGTGAAAGCCCAGAGCCATCTTTTTTAAACATGGCCTGTTGCTCCATCACCTCCTGAGCCTGAGCACAAACAGGCTGAATTGTGTGATGCATAGCCTCGCCACATGGCACAGACGCTAGTGCACACTTTTGAGCACAGGATTTGCACTGGAAGCATACCCTTCCAGTACAAATTTCTGTGTCTAAACGAACTCAGAAGTGCCCCACGGATTAGATGTGTGCTGTGCAGTGCAGCACACATGCAATATGTTTTTTTAAATTGAGAAAATGAACATATGTTTTCTTGTTTACGCCTGCTTCCAGTAGGCGTTAGTTTTTGGTGCCAAGCCTAGTCTGTCCACCCTTAAAAAAAAGGCTTCCCATCAAAATCTATGGATATTTTCCCTGATCCACTCCATTGAAGTTACATTGACTGAATGCAGTGCAAATCAGGTCTTGTACTTAGAGAAGGGCACCCTTCCAGAGCAAATCAACTTTTGTGCTCTGTAGTAAATAGTAAATGCAATGCAAGATTTTGAGTCGCTTTGCATCGCTTTGCACTGGCCATACAAATCTGGTCCTAGAAGTATCCAGGTTTATAAAGTGTGACAGTTGGTTTTATGGCACTTGAAAAACAAGGTTGTAGATTCCATTTGGAGCAATTAAGCAAGTAAGAGAGAGCACAAAACAGTTTACAACCTGCGCTTATCAGAGTCTAAATTCCAGTGCTTTGGCCACAGATATGAAATGTAGATTAAAATATATGAAACGAGGCACAGGGCTCGGAGTAATGATTCCTGAAATATTTTTAAGAAGGAACTGCTGCATGACTAAATGTGTGGAGGGTAGCAGGTGGCGAGGACCGGAACTCGCTTTTTCAGAATCAGACTTTGTCATCTCGTAAGAAAAGGGAGAAAACAGGTGGAAGAGAAACTGAGCAATACAGTCACAGACGGAGAAAACGAATGCAACAAAGACTGCAAGAGTGACACAAGGAAACAGAAGGAGTAGAGCGTTGGAAGAAAGAGGCATGAGGTGGAACTAAGACAATGCACCTGATAATTAACAACCCTGGTATTTGCCATTGGTGGCGGTGGTCTCCTAATAAAAACAAACTGAGGTCCTGCACTTACAATTTTTACAAATGAAACGCTGAACATCTCTCTCTCAGGGGCACATGCATCAAGCATTTTACTGGTCTCAAACGGGCCGATTCGCAGAATCGGCCCATTTGCGACCGGTAAAATGCTATTTCCGATGCCTCAAGCCCAAAGGCATTCGCAATTAAGGAAATCGCAATTTTTGAGATTTCCTTAATTGCAAATGCAGTTAGGGAATCGCATCGCAAATTGCGATTCCCTAAATGCGATGCATCATGCATTCGCAAATTGCGTTTTTGCAATTTGCAATTGCAAATTACCATCAACTTCAAATTGCATTTTCTAAGTGCCATGTGCACACATGCCAATTTTGGGGGTGCAGCAGGGTGGCCTTTTGACCCCCTGGCACCCTTCAAATTACATTCGCAATTTGCGAGTACCTATTTGGTACTCGCAAATTGCGAATGACTTCCCATTCATTCCTATGGGCCTCTAGGCCCATAGGAATGGATAAAAAGGCATTCCTTAATATCGAGTCGCAATTTGCGAGTCGCTATTAAGGAATTTGTAGGAATCGCAAATTTTTTTGCGATTCCTACATGCATAAGGAATTGCGATTCCTAAATAGCGATTCCCTAAAAATCGCTATTTAGGAATCGCAATTCCATTCTTTGATGCATGTGGCCCTTAATTTGAGCTGGTGGTTTCTGGTGCTCAGCACCAGCACTTTTCATGAGCACCAGTTAAGGACACATTCATTGGGGAGATTACGTGATTTGCCACAGGATGTTGAGCCCGCGCTAAGACTCCAACCTCGCTCCCCAGCTCCGAAGTCGGCAGCTCTGGCCATTACGCCACATCCTCTCCCCGCTTTCACTGTTTTGTGGTTGCTTCTGTTTTAGGCGGCGCTAACACGAGTAATGGGCTTGTGAAAGCTGTCTCCTGACGAAAGCCCCGACACTTATTTTTTTTACAAATTAACCACTGCTCTCTCCTAAATAGAATCCTGTCGCTCGGGTGTTACCACACAGCCAATCAGTAGGGTATATCTGAACATGCCCCATATGAAAGTCATTGTCTCAAGTCCCTTTTCCTCACTGGCATCTCTGACGGGGCAGGTGGTGGCTGATGGAGCCCTGCCCCAGCCCACTACCCTTAGACCCACCCCCATAGCTGTTGAAAGTGAACATAAAACCCACCATCTTCAACCCCTGCAGACCTGTCCTGGTTCATGAAACAAGAGTCCTTCGCCACATCAAGAACAATAGTAACAGGATCATTTAATTTAACTCAAGCACATCCCTTAAAAGGAATATCACTATAATCTAACAGCAGTGTTGTACATGGATGAGTTCATGTCTCAGCATAGCAAAGCAGACCACAACTAAGATACACAATGGATCTGTTGCAATACAATTTAGGGTTTGACTTCTGAATCCAGGTCCCACTGGGAGTCTGGAGCACACTTGGTACAGATCTCATTTTCCATTTTGTCACAATTTTAAGAATATCTTCCATACACTTATGTGTGAGTGTGTATGTAGGATCTGTTTGAGTGCGGAAGGTTCAGAGCCAATCTCAATTACAGGTGCAGCCTAGTAATTTAGTATTAAGCAATACAGAGAACTCTCATAATGTGCTGCACGTGTGATAGTCCTTATAATCTACTGCAACAGTGCTGAGAAACCTCTATTGCTCACACAATGCACTTTATCCCTGATTGGTGTGCATCCAGAATATCGAGGGAGGCAAATATCGAGGACAAAATATGGAAGCCAAAATATCAAAAGGTAAGAAAGTATAGATTTTCGATACATAACTTCACATGTATGTACTGTTGCAAATGGGTTCCACCCATTTAGTCCGCCAGGATTCTTTGCTTTTGATCTCCCGGTTTTTGGACCTTTACTGTGGTTGAATCTCCCTTTCTGACTCAAGTCAGAGTAATTTCATGGTAAATTGGACTGCACATGTTTACTGCCAGTGTCCGCCTTTTCAAGATGAGGCCGCTGTGATGCAGCTAGGACAAGGGAACTGGGCTGGTTTCCATAAACATGTGTGCAGATAAGACTGTGCACATATGCACGCTGCACATTAGAGAATACTGTTGTGCGCAGACTGGTATCTGCACAAAGGTACCTGCCTGTGGCAGTTTTTCACTGAAAATCCGACCTGTAAAAATAACCTTTTTTGACCAGCCTAAACCTTTCTTTTAAATATTAATAAATCACCACTAACAAGGCTCTATTGCCCAAAAAGGCAGGGTGCATGATATTTAAAAGTAGAAATTAATGTTGACCATGAAATATCCCCAGAAGCTATTTCAGCAAGGCTGGCTGCTTCCACAAGGAAACATTTGACTACACTGTTACATTTATTAAACGCTAAATCCAGCTTGATGGCAGTTACAGAAATAATTCAAGGACTCATTTTAAAAGTAACTTAAAATAAAACTTAGTAGACAAGTCAGATTTTACTTTACTATTTTGGAAAATTACTCTTTTAGAAAGTTGTTTTTTTAACTATTTAAAACCAAAAGGCCTTCCTGCCAGTGTTCATGTCACATGACTGCTGATTGCTCTGCTGTACTGAGATGTGTATTGCTCTCAGACAGCAGACAAAGGGCCCTGGGTGTTTGGCGAGAGTATCACTTTTTGACAGGATGGCCTGAGGACTCTACCCAAGAATTTGATTAACTTCAAAGGGGCCTCCTCTGTCACAGGCAGATGTAGCTGGTACCTAGGCATGCCCTTTCTACTGTCCTGATAGCCAGCTTGGCTCCTAACTCAGTGGAAGGGGGCAGCGGCCCCAGAACTGGTATAGAATGACCACAGAGGAGG